>JAWWMK010000032.1:3875501-3986686 GCA_035047105.1 Galeopsomyia nigrocyanea | reverse complement strand
TTATCTTCAATAAATTGATAAAAAGGCGTATTGTCGTTATTCGCGCATTCACTGAGATCGCCAATACAAGCGCCGACATAACTAACACGCCGCAGAGACGCGACGCTTATATACAAGGGAGGCGAGAAAAATGAAAGAAAAAGCATGAGCCCTTACCGTCCGACTCGGAGTCAAAGTCCGCGGCCTTGATTGGCTCGCCGTCCTTGAAGTTGGACGGTGCCATGGTGTGGGAAAACTTGCACACCATCAGTGCACGCTCGATTTTTTTTTATTTTTTATTTTTTTCTCACTCTATCTCACTGAATAAAATCCTTTTTTCCAATACAAAAATACCACACTAAATGACAAAGTATAATAGTAGTCGAAGGGATGACGAGGATGATGCGCACGGCTTCATCCTCGAGATTCTAATGGCGCTTTGTCGGGATGTTGCGGCCCCTTTAACAGCAACAACAAGCCGCCGATCCGTCGACTGCGTACTCCCATGTGACTGCGAGTATATGAGTATAGCAGCGGCGCTCAGCGCGTCTAGCTGCCTTAAAGTGTACTGTTAAGTGCGTGATGAAAATAGCGGGGAACGAGAGAAAGGCATATCCAGCAGCTATGCGCCGTCTCTTTCTCTCTGTTCTTCGCTGCTGCTGCTGCTGCTGCTCATGGCTCTCACTTTGCGCTCGGCTGACGATGATGCCAATGCTCGAATTGTTGTTGTTGTTGTTGTTGCTGCTGCAGCGCTGCATCGTCTTCTTTATCTACGCGCATTGCTCCGATATTTCGATGGGTGGACGATCCCACACGACTGACGGAATTTTTTCGCTAGACTTATCGCCTCTTCGCGGCTTTGACTTTTATCTGATCAATTGCCTCAGTATTGTGCTCATCTTCATTTGCAAAATTGTTGGCTCGACTCCAGCGTCCTTGTCCGTTTCTTAATATTCTTTTCGCGAATCGTTTGATTGAACTCGAAGTAAGGAAACAAAAAGAAAATGATTAATTGTTAGTTTGCGTGTCCGTTACATCCGAGCAAATAAAAAGCCGTGACGAGGCAAACTTTCATTGTTGCACTTCGAGTCTCGGGGCTCAAATATTTGCGCTCGACTTTTTTTTTGCTGTTCGCGAGGCTCGTTACACTTTGCACTTTACAGCTACTTGACGATCTGACAAAGAGTGTACCCGGCAAACACACGCTCTACTGCAGCACACACGCACACACACACTTCAGTTATTGCAAGGCTGCCTCACCTAATTTTCTCTCACTACTCTCTGAAACTTGATTTGTCTTTTCTTTTACAAAGTTTTGTATTTTCCACAGAGCTGCAGCGTACGAGAGAAAGCTGCGAGATATTTTCAGCTGCTAAATCATCGTCCTTTGCGGTTGCGACCGAAAAATCACTGGATTCGAAAGTCGAATCAACTGCACCATTTCTCCGCTCACCATGCAATCACTAAAACCCACATTACCGAAAAGAAAGAGAGAAAGAGAAGGAGAGAAGAAAAAAAAAAAAACAAGACGATTTGTTTTTCCGCGTGAAGTGAAAAGCGAAAAGTCAGTCACGCTCGGCAACGACGACGGAGGACGGCGGGCGGAAGCTCGTTACGGGCGATGAGCTTGCGGTTCGCTCGGGCGATTTCTCGTGCGCGACTATACACTCGAGAGAACGTGTTGGTCGTGCAGCGCACGAGTATAGGCGAAAGTCGCGAGAATCTCGCGGCGGAAAGGGAAAGTTCGTCTCTATGGCGAGTTGAACCGCCGCCGCGCCGACTGAACTAATGGCAGAGGCCCAAACGCGCACTCGACGATGGGATGCCGCTCGCCGTTCCCGCGGTGAAAGCGCTCAGGCCATGAGCCAGCCAGCCGCACACGCGAGAGGAACTCTACAGTATATGCGATTTTTTGGCGGTATTTTCATAGCGCTCCAATATATTACAGTCAATGACTGTTAATTGTTGGAACAATCTATTAGAATTTGTTCGTCTGACCATATTCGCCTTTTTCTACTGAAAAAATGCTCTTCTCCGATAATGACACGTCAGCTGATGAAGTACATGCCTTGGGGAGGTGATAATTAAGCTGAAAGTAGAAAATTAATTCTGACAGTTGCGAGTGTACGCGGACAATTACATAAATGAGAATTTGCACGCGTCCGCGCGATGGAATTAGGCATATATATATGTACGTGCGGGAAGACAGCACAGCCTGCATTCTTAATCGACAGCGCGCTTCTTCTTCCTATATGTTCTGCTTGCTCACCGCGGTTTTCTCGTCGCTCTCTGTCTCTCTTTTCACTTACGCATGTGTCTAACGGTCTCTGTGTACTCGCTGATGAATAGTTCTGTCGACGCTTTTTCTCAAAGACTTCAATGGTTCCGGTTTCGACAATGACGTTACTCAAATATTTGTTGTTTGGATTGAATGGCTTTGAAAGGTTCGGATTTAGCTATAAATTGCCTTTTTTTTCTTTCTTCTTTTCTGTTATAGGCTTTTAATTATTGATCAATTGTTAGGAATAATTGTATTAGATATATTCAAAACAACACTCGAATCATATTTATTTAACTACTATTTCATGCCGAGTCTGTGCTATTTTGTGAGTGGATAAAATAATGATAGATTTCTATGATTTCTATAAATTTATTTTATAAAAGATCATCCGATGTTTGGGAAATAAAAATCCAATAACACTGACGAATTAAACAATTCATGTAAATGACAAAAATTATGGAAAACTTGTTTACATCTGCAATACCTACAATAAATTAACGTCACTACTGAATTTTTTAATATAAATCAATCACACGACCATTTAACGAATTTCATGATTCAACTATATACTGTCACTGTCCAACAAAATTTGGTTATTTTGTACATTTATCCCTAGGTAAAGCATATCACGGTAAACCCATGTGCGTAAATTTACATGCTTCAAGCGTGTAAATTTATGCACATGGGTTTATCGTGATATGTTAATACGGAGTAAAAAATTTTATCAAAAAAAATGAGTGTGCTTAGCTTTCCTCGACGAAACTATGCCACTGTTACTATATTATAATTTTTAGAATGCACTTACTGCACGTATTTACTTAATTTTGGCAATACATCATTCATCAATGCAACAATTCGTTGACGCATTTGTGGATATAATAATTAATTTTGTTTTTCAGATAATCTGCAAAAAACTATTTCATATGAACTATGATTTGTTTTCAAACTTACAACAGCTCTTTACACACCTTAGTTTAATAATATGTTCCATCATTTCGCCAGGTATTTGAAACTGATAAAGATAAGAGGGCTGTAGGAGGAAAAAAGGAAGACCCATGCTGTGAGTTTACGATAATTTTATTTCATAAGATCTTTTATGAAACTTAGTACGAAAAATTTTTTTCAATATAAAAATAGCTTAAACGGCTAATGACATTCAATGAAGGCCAATCTTATAATAAAAGCGACATTAACAAACTATATAAATAGTTAAACAAAAACAAATATCTTGGAAATAACGAAAGCTGATTTTTTACGCTTAAAATACCTTTAAAAGTCGCTGATAAAATACATTAAATAATTGTCAGTTGGGGGGTTTCTTAAAATTTTAAGTAAAAAACATTTCTAACTATCTAAAAATCATTGCTTGTAAAAAAAACGGCCATCTTCACTAGTTAATTACAGAACTCATCTGATTTTCAAGATATCAAACTTGGAAATTGATTCAGTAACAAGACAATACAAAGGAAATAAAGAATCATTGATGAATATCTATTAAGTGATACCGTACCGTGTGTTCTCTTTGAGTACCTTTTTCTCTTAAGAAAAGCTTCTGTATTATGATCGCATTTCACAAATTTTTCCGATTTTTCGTTGGCTGTTAAAAGACATTCTCATTCATATTAAAAATAAAATTTCAACAATTTCATAGATAAGCATTTTATGCGGACTTAGAACTCTAAGAATCTCAGTAGTCTCGACTACAAGCAAATATGATTCTTTTATACTTTGCCTTTCGAAACTCTCGAAGTTCAAGGAAACAACATTGATCTCCCTTTTCGTGTACAACAATATTACTGTGTACACATTTACAATATGGCAGCAACCTGATTTACAGATTTTACAGTGATTACGTGGTAAAAAAGAAGCTTTCTTGTCAAATCTTTGTTGTCGACGTAGTTTCGAACGACCAGTCGTATGGAAAAATTTCATATTTCATTAATTACGTTTGAATAATGAAATTTACCAATTTCGAAGATATCTTTGAAGGTTAAACTTGTATTTCTGATCTGTAATTCGTGCCATGTAATTAAAAATATAAAAATTGAACGATCGCCGTAATTTAAAAATTAATTCTTTGTGTCTGTCCCTGGGTTTAACGTAAAAACTTGTTCTGAGTTTCAGCTGATAAAATGATTAAATGTGTAACCTTCAAAGTACACGTAAATTGTATAAAATAAATAACCGGCGTTCTTGCAACTTGTTATAAATAGAGAGTCCCAAGAAGAAAGTAGAGAATCATTAAAATAATATAAGCACCCGTTACTTCAATGCAATCAGTTGTAGTTGTAAACCGATGAACAGTTTGGAGTGCACCAAAAATCATTACTATTTTTTTTTTCGCCGGTATTACTAATAATCGCTTTTTCCTAAACTATGATTCGCGATTTTACGGTACCTATATTGCGCGTGTTCGTATCTATTTAACATAAAAGTTATTCATAGCGAGTTGCTGGCTTTTCATCATTTTTTGTTCTCTACATCCCCTATTCAACTGTATGCCACTATTTTCAACGTAGCTTGTTTTACAATCTTTTTACATCGCTTAAACACCACTGGGAGGAGGGGTGGGGATTACCGTTTACGTCAGCTATGTTGGCTCTTTTTAAAATTAGTTGGTCAAATGTTGAGTCGCTTTTTAATGTTTTTTTCTTACATTTGGCGGTGTTTTTTTAATTGACGCGAACTGAGATTACACAAAATAGAACATATTGTGATGTGAGCCAATGACCATTAAAAAATTAACTTGAATATTACGCAAAATAATAAACGTTGGCTTAAGAATTTACGAGTCTTCATAAATAGCGTTCAAATGTTACTTTTGTTGTGTCATCTCGAACGTTCGCGTCAATATTTTTATTTGTCTATTATTAGTGTAAATTTTTACTTACACTACACCCTTTTAACCAACTTTCAAATCCAAAGTTAATTTTTTTAACTTGTAGCGTACTTAGTCATTCACAGTGCGTCTTCAGCGTAGGAACGTAAAAGGGCACCCCCGCGGAGCCATTCTGATCACGCGAAAACTAACAAGAGTTTGTTATTCTTTTTTATAGCTGTACTCACTTGAAAAAATAGGTTTATATTAATCGCGCGAGGACATGTGACTCCACACTTTGTAAGCATTCATGTATGAATTCGAATTTCAACGGGATATCATCTTATTTCCCTCGGTCATCATATTTATCTATTATAATTTCAATGTCATTTCCTTTGAGGAAATACCTTAAACATTTTCACAGCCTCGCCAGCAAATCCTATAAATTAATCTTCAATTCAGTCGCATTGAAGAAGAATGGAACAACGACAATTCCAATTTCGGATTATGGAATTGTCGTCTGTTCTTACACTTTTTCCTCTTCCTTAATAGCTAATTGAAAATTTTCTAAATTATTTTTTCTTAATCAGTAAACTTATCTATGTACACTGATCTTATTCTGGTTATCATTAGCAGGCTGTTGAATTTTGTTTCTTTTTTCCTTATTAGTGGCTAAATCTATGCTTATCACGAAAGAACGGCATTTTTCTCTACCGTATCTTTGCAGTCTTGAATAGATAACTGTGCGATTTCGGTCACTACTTCGTCAGATGTGCTTACTGTTGCCATTGACTTTTTGAGAATAGTGTAACCTACAATTTGAATTCACAATGAGACGTGTTTCAACAATTTCAAGATTTTAATGAAATTAATTTAATATACCTTGATTAGTTTCTTCGTGCTCATGAACTGTCATCTTCGTATTCGTCTTTATTTGTCCATTCGATTTGAACTTCCTGTTAGTTGTAACTTCTTCTCCGGCACCATTATTTCCTTGATGAATTTTAAATATTTTAATAATGCTGTTGACGGTGGACTGGGTGCGTTTTGGGCTATCCGATGGCTTCTGTTTAACATGACCGTTCCATCCCGTACTTGGCTGCACGTCAGGCTGAGATCCTTTCGACTGCTCATCCGCGTCTTTATCTTGAAGCCTTTCAACTGGATTTAAGTTGGTCACGAGTTCGAAACTAGTTTTCATACCATTCTTTATACTTTTGTTAGCATCTTTTGCCCACACCTGACACAAATAAATTATTAGTTTTTGTGGCTAACAAAATAATATAAAACACTAATGTAATAAAAATCTTTACCTTTCCATCATTAGCACCAGCTTTGTTCCTGTTGAGAACTGTCTTAATCGACCTTCGTTTTTGATTATAATGATGTTGCTGTTTTACTTCTTTCACTTCCTGTACATGAGATTCGGAAGACGATGGCGTGGGATTTTCTACAGGTGGACTCTTACTTTCTACTGTGTGATCCGTGAGATCTTTAAACTCTTTTAAAGCGGCAGCATAATTTAAGGCTTCTGGTTTTTTGGGGGCGACCTCGTTCGTCACCTCCACTACCTCTTTCGGCTTCGGATCTTCCTCGTCGAGATCCGTCACCTGGACATTAACGGGTTCGCTAATTCCATCAAAATTCTTCTCCAAACTCTTTGGACACTTCTCTGGAGAAGACTGAGAAATATTTTGTTTGTTTTGCAACGATTGATCTCTTTGAAGAACCTGCAGTTAATAATGAAATTGTTTACAACAGAATTATACAAACAATTGTCTATTGAAATTGACTGTTTCAGTACCTTCACTGGAGATTTCGGTTTCGTAGTATTTTCTACGACATTTTTCTTCGGCGGAGGTGCATTATTACGATTTGGAGCAGGCATGTTATTCCTTCCATACGAGTTTCCCTTGTACATTCTGACGAATTTCACAATAGGAGGATCTACGACATTCATACCGGTCGATTGATACTGTGGTGCGGGTTGTTGCATGTGCGGAGGTGGTGCAAGCATTTGCTGCTCTTGCTGCTGCATCCTGTGAATTTCCGCTTGCATTTGGTTCTCTAATTCCAATTGACGTCTCTCAAAACCCGTGGGTAGCATATGCTGATGCTGCATCATGTTGAAGTCGTTGTAGGGGTTTGCAGAGACTGGATTCATCTGAAATGAAAAATATAAGTTTAAATAAAATAAACATAAACCATTTATGAGTAAATTGTGATGCGATCAATTATCATCAACCTGGCAATGAATAATTTGTCAGGCGATAATTTAGTAGTATTTTTTCAAAATTCATGTAGCCATTGTACGTTTTACATGATCTTTTGGAGCGTCATGAATCAACATAGATCGAAGAAAAAAGTGTGTAAATTATTACCTGACCGCCATAGCTTGGAGGCATGTTGGAATTAATATACTGAGGCACCATTTGCCTGGGCAGTTGTTGAAAGTGATATTGCGAAGCTGGATACGCAGGGCAGTTTTGTTGTTGTGGTTGCTGAGGAGGTGGAGGTTGTTTTGGCATTGGCTGCTGAGGTAACGACCTACCTCTTTCGCGATAATTGAAGCGATCCGAGTCAACTCGCGAGCCATTACCGTTGTTGTAAGAGCGTATCAACATCGGATTCTGCTGATAAGCTTGTTCATTCTGACTCACCGGCACTGGGTTCTGCTGTTGGTAACTATATTTATCGTAGTTTGAACACTCGTTGCTTGGTAAGTTACTAACTATGTTATGTTGATACTGCGGCGGTTGTGACATCATGTATGAATTTTGCATCATTTGCTGATTCTGTTGAAGTTGTTGCTGTGGAACTGGTGGTACTTGCACTTGCTGAGGTATTTGCTGTGGAAGTGGCTGAGGCGGCAGTTGCATTTGTGGTGGTTGCTGCTGTAATTGTTGTTGTAATCGTTGCTGATGTATATATTGCTGTTGTAATTGCTGCTGCTGATGAAATTGCTGTTTTAATTGCTCTTGGACCTGCTGCTGCTGTTGTTGTTGCTGTTGTTGCTGCTGTTGTTGTTGTTGTTGATCAACTGGTTGTGTATATTGTGGTGCAGGGGGTTGACCATCTATCCATGCCTCCTGCTGATTGACTACATTTTCTCGCTCCCTCTGATTTTGAACAGCAATCCACACTTCTTTCAGTTCTCCTGTGATATCTCGATCTTTTAAGATTGTGTAAATACGATTAAATACTATCCCTTTGTTTCTAGATTCTACGAAATCTAGTAGTACTTCTATAAGACTTGATTGCTCCTGTAAAAAAAGAAGCATGTCATTTAAAATGCATATAAAACATGGACTATCACTGATTAAAGTGGGACTTGCCACTAAAGATATATTGTAAAACACTTTTCACAGAAATAATGTGATGGAACTCAAAGAACAGAACTTACATTTTGATCCTGGGCATTTTTTCCTCGCTGCTTGAGAACCTCAGGATGGGCAATAACTGCAAACACTTTAGTGTTTTTGTCTTCAGTTCTAGGTGGAGTAAGTGGCATTCCACCGAACAGTGGAAGAGGCTGATTTGGACTACTGGGCATGTCAACTTTTTCCCATGACAAAACATTAATATAACATGGGATTGATGAACCCTGCAGCAAGAGGAAGCATTTTAAGAAGTGATCCAAATAAAAAACAAAATGTCTTGGAGAGGAAAAAGACAAAAGACTCACGATAATGTAGTCCTTAATACACATGTGAGGCTGAGGTGGATTCTTGAAGGTTCTGGCGCCGTTGCGCTTGGCCCTCGGAGGTGCACCCTCGCTCATCTTGAGTCAACCTGCAAACTAGTATATCACAGGTCTGAACTGCAAAGTCGGGAGACGGATCGTGGACGCATAATTCCTCGGGACGTCAGCGAGCGAGTTAAACACATTTAACACATATGCCTAAGAGCTCGTAAGCTCCACAATTCGATTAAGACACACTTTGCTTGCGGACTCGCTCGAAGGTTGTACTGTCGCAAAGCAGCAGTAGAGCAGCCCGTCCTCTAGGTATACTGAGAGCCAAAGAGTAGAGTGTGTGTGTGTGAGTGAGAGAGAGAGCGAGAGGATGCGCGCGCGGCAGCTTTGCGCGCTTATCGTGTGCAAACTGCAAACTGCAAACGATACCTATGTACGCCGTCGACGACAATGGAGCGACACGTGAGTGCAGCAGTGCGAAAACACTGCTCTGCAGACGCGAGGCAAAACGAGCAATTCGCAAACGTCGCACTTTGCGTCCGTTTCCACGTACCTACGCCGGAGGATCCGCTCGCTCTTTCTCTATCTCCGTCTCGCTCGCTCACTCCCTCTCTCTCTCTCTCGCTCTCTCTTTCTCTCTCCTTCTGTCGCTTTGACCTAACCTCCAATAAATTCGCTACTTGTACGGATGCCTAGTCCTCGCGAGCATTCACGAAAACGCAATGAACTCGCTAATGACTCGCGCTCACGACAAGATGCACGAGAGAAAATGGGACGCGAAGGGCAAAGGTAATGGAATACAGTTCTTACCTCTGCGTATGTGTCCACTTGAGCGAGTAAAAAAAAAGCGCACGAAGTGAGCGAGCACGGTTCGGTGCTCTCAGTGGACGCCAAGCACGACTGTAGGCCAAAAGAAGCAGGCAACTCGTTGTCGCATTATCTCAGCGGACAAGAGAATAGATCTGCGCTAGCGCGATGCTGCTGCTCCGCGTAGTTGACCCGTGCCGAGAGAGAAAGAGCGCAGAGAAAGAGTTCTCTCTTTCTGTCTCTCTTGTTGCTGTCTGTGTTTTCTCGCAGCTCCTTTTGTTTATTATTTTTCTCTGGCTGCGGCCACTGCCGAGGCCTGTGCACATACACACGCACCACTTGCGCCACTACTACTGTGTTGGCCAGACAGAGAGGGAAAGTAAGCCTTGCACTGTGTATTGTCCGGAGCTGCCCCCTGCAGCCAGCAGGTTTCCTTCGTATAATCTCCTCAGAGTTGCCCCTGCTGCTGCCGCTGCTGCGGCCGTGCCCGTCAAGTGGCGACATCGTCTGCTTAGAACGAGCAACCTGTCGAATTACACTAACCAGCCGCCCTTCACTTACCGATTGACAAGCCTTGCACTTTTTTTCCGTCGTATTTTCTTTCTTTTTGTCACTTTCTACGTATTTTCATTTTATGTTATTGTTTATCATAGGATATCGATAATTTGTCAACAAAAGCTACGAATTCTCTGTTACTTTGGATGCAACATAATCTAGTGATATTTTATGATTTTGTCCTGGATGCTTCGTGTTATTGGGGTCGCGAAAGTCCCTATGCCTTGGAGTGGTTCAAAAAACAGGTTTTGGAAGTGCATAACGGCTCGACTATCATCAGTTTTATACAAAGTAGACCTAATTTAATTTTCTGCGAAAAAAAAAAATTAGAAATTTTGTTTAGTGTTCTAAAAAAAAGTATTTTTTTTTACTTTATAAATATAGTTTTGTATTTAAAAGTATTTTCAAGTAATATTCAATTATCATATAGCATGTTAACATTTCACTTCCGTCGCTTTCCTATAAATCTAATCTGTGCCGGATATATATTGATAATTGTTGACGTGTTCTTCAGCACAGCTTTCTTATCTGAATGAGGCAGATTTATATCGGAAACAAATATATAATTACTTTATATATAACGCTCAGGACGATGACATGATCGTTTATTTGCAAAGTAAAAATAAATAATTGACAAAATATATCTTACTGCTAAAAACAATTGTTCGTAACTACACGAATAGCATATTCTATAGTTCCACTAATTGAAAGCACCCAATACATATTTAAAGAGCTCTTACCAAAACAGTAGAATTTATGTAAATTCAAGCATATTGCACATAAAGCCGTCAATAAAATTAATCTCTGGCTTGAGTGCAGAAGAAATTATTTTCACAATATTCAAAATTCAATCACAATTATTATCCACAATTGTATTCCATGTGAATAATAAATATTGTAACAAGACAAATCTCTTTACGCAAAAACTTATATTCATCAGATGTAACTTTGAATGACATCAATCGTTTTATTCAGTACGCGTATATCAATCCATCACGATTAGAACAACGCGTTCGTTTTCTCACGCGTCCTTATAATATAAAATTAAACTTCATCGATTTTTCAATAACTCGCTATAAAAGCGAGAATATATGGAGCTGTAAAAAAGAACCGTCATTACATCGATGTATCCACATTAGCGCAAGCAGCGCGAGTCATAACACTTCTTCGAGCGCGCGCGGATATGAGTTCCTTCCGTTAATTCATCGTTATCGTTACAAACGAGACTCTGAATTTTCGACGCATCGAGCTGTAAAACCATTTCAATCTCGCGCGTATATATATACGAGTGAGAGAGGGAGAGAAGAGCTCAGGCCAATATATTAATAGCATGTTATTATTCGTACGTGCTTTTTCGACGAGATGCAGCCGGTGCACTGCACACATACACATAACACTGCAGGTTGGCCTGTGCGAGCAAAGCGTATCATTATCACGCCTCGCGCGCTCAACAGCGAGCTGCTATCGATATATGCCGATCGATGATATTAATAGGCGCTAACTATAGTCTTCCTCGGTTCTTCTGCTGCTTCGCCGCGGCCGTTCGTACCCCGTCTCTGCGAGAAATGGGGGGATTGCTCGGTAGTTCTTTTTGCTTTTTTTTTTGGTCTTCTCGCGCTCGTTTGTTTGCGCATAACCTACTTGGTATTGATATGGATTTGGAGCTTCTTGCGTTGTGAACGTTGTTTTCTAAGTGATTGATTTGAATAATCAACTGATCGAATTATCCACAAATGGCACCCGAGAAATGTTGTAAGTAGTAAAAGGTAGTTTGGTCAGACGAGCGGCGGAAAATCACTGGTGCTCATGTAACGGTATACAGGCTCACAAATATACATCATGTCAACACCATAATATTTGAAGTAACGAGCATCGCGAACAAAAGGTCAGAGAAGAAAAATAAATAAAACAACGGCGCGAGAACAAAAACAAAAAAAAACGAGTATATAAGAAGCGAGTTGGCAAAGGTGTGAGTGTGTGTTGTATGCACTTTGTATATATGAGAAAGTCGAAGGCGCGATCTCTCTTGCGCTTTAACACGAGTCGTACAAGTAAAGTCGCCTCGCATGCAAGTCGTGTGTGTGTGCACGCGCTCCGCAAGAAAGAAGTCCCCCCGGTAATGCGAAATAATGGGATATCCACCCACTCGAGGCGAGAGAAAAAGACGGCAGAAATTACCGAGAAAACGAGCCTTGATCGCGTACACGCGTAATGTTTTTTTTTTTTTATTTCTCTTTACCTGTCGGAAAATTTACAAGGTAAAGTTTTTTTTTTTTCACGCGCGTTTGCGCCAAATTGGCCTAACGGTAAGAATGATTATCGAACAAAGCAATTTGCGAGCTTCATATTTGATAACCCCGCGTGCGCGCGCGTGAGCGAACGAGAGCCAGGTGCACCGCTTCGTATATAAAGCTTCCCTCTTTTAATTTGGCGGAATACGGCCACGCGCGCTCTATATAGATATATTTGCATCGATACACACACAAACACAAACGCAGAGATGGTTTTTTTTTTTGGAGGGGGAGATTAATTAATTGACTTTGCTACCGATCGATACACTCCTCTGCGCGTGGTCTTGTGTGTACGGATGCGTCGCTGCCTGTTTTTATTATTATTCGACAGCGAAGTCCGTGAAATGTTTGGCGGATATAATGAATTCGTTGAAAAAAAAAAAAGAAAGAGAAAATGAAAAATCCCGGATGAATACACACATATACACACAGAGACTGATCGACGCAAAAAAAATATATGTATATATATTTGCATGATCGCCCCCACATAGCTTCGGGTGCGATTTACAGCCGACACGCAATATCTCAAAAGCGAATAATTCAGCTGTGGTCGATTTTAATTTAAAGCCGTCTCTCTCGCTGCGGGTGCGTAAGTCATCGCCAGAAAGATGGTCCGAGAAAGAGAGAGAGGTGAGTTTCGCGATTAGGCACGCGAGACACACCACAAACACACACACACAGAGCTGGAGCGAGAGAAAATAAAAGCGAAAAAGGAAGGAAGGTAAACGAAGAGAGAGAGAGCCACACGCAGCGCGAAGCCAGACGTGTTTATAGTAATGAGGCTTGTCGTTATTTGTCCGGCGCTGGGCCGCTCGCTCGCGAGAGAGAGCCGATTTATCGGCGATGCCCAGCTGAAATCTCGCCGGCCGATCTTTTTTTTGCATTCTTTTTTTTATTCTTTCGTCCCGTACTCTCCTCCACCTCCCCCCATCAGCTTCGTTCGGGAGACATTTTCTCGCATCTCTGATTTCCCATCTCTCCCTCGCGTGAGTTCGCCTTCGGAGATGGATTTTCATTTGCGCGCGCTGCGCACTGTTTATATACTCGCGAGGCCCTTTTATCCGAGAGCTCAATCGGAATGCCCGTAAGTCAGCACGGGCCCTTATAACCTATCTTACTCGTTGCTTTTTATCGCGCAGATCGCTACTTTTTTTTAAAGATGCAATTAGCCACGGATATTACGAGCGCGCGTTTAGGATTGCAATTTATCGGGGATTGTTTGCTTTTTCAACGGAGTTAAAGTGAAATATGCCTTGTTGATTTTCAACCTCTTGTGTTGTACTTGCTGATTAATGATTTTCAGTGCGTCGGAGCTTTCACCGCTGCGGCGGCGACTCGCCATATTTTCAGTTTGTGCGAATTAACGTTATTATTTCGCGCTCGCACACGTGTACATGTAACGATCGTAAATAATTGTTCGCTGCCGCGAGATATCGAGAGAAAGAGTGCACAAGTCGGTGTATAATTTTTTTTTTCGGTAATATTCAAAATTACGGGAGCTTATAATACAAAGTGCACGCGATGATCGTCTCTTCGTTGCGAACGTGTATCATATATAATACATCACGCAAGTGGACGCGGTCATCGTCGTCGTCGTCGACATCTTTCGATCTCTCGGCGCGATATAATAAAAAATCAATTTTTGCCCAGCCTGTGCAATCACGCCGATTATAATTCCGGGGCATTTATCTCCTCGTAAATTTCGGCGACTGCATGAGCGCGCGTGCGCGTCACGTAGTTTACGAGGTATTATAAAATAATTTGGGCGAAAGAAGAGGCTATATACCCCCCTGACGTAACGAGAACGCCACCTATATGCTTATAATACGCGCGCGGCTGTATCGTTTTGCGCCCGAAGCCCTCATAAATAATATAAGGCCTCGTCGGCGCGTGTTTTTTGTCCCTTGTGAACACACGCGCAGGCCGATCGATCGTATATATAGTATATCGCTTGGCATCGTACATCATCGAATTTAAAGTGGCGGCGGCGGCGGCGCGCCTACGTAATAAGGCCCCGATAAGATGATGACCGTGTTTAGGCCGGCAAACGCACGCTGGTCGGATTTATAAGAGGCCGCCCGCCGCGCATGTACGTGGTGCGACGATTACAGGTAACGAGCACCTCTTTAGCGTACTCGATCTTTTTTTCATCGCACCTCGCCATCCATACTGCGGAGACTTTATACCTCGCGCATTTCTTTTTTTTTCTCTCTCTCTCTCTTCTTCTACATGCGGGGTGTATGTACCTATTAATATGCTTTATATGGGAAATTTCGCGAGAGACTTTGCGCGCTTTTTGATTGCAGACGCTGCGCGAGAGACGCCGACGATGCGTTCATGGGAATAACAGGTGAGAAAAGTATATGGTTTTTTTTTTTTTTCGAAAAAAAAGACGCATTATACTCGAATGTCACCTGGAAATTTTCAAAATGATTGCGATCAATTATCAATTAAAGCTATGCATTTTTCTACTCGTGTCTTAAAAATAGTCTATTTTTGATGCGAAAAAGACAAAGTAGAATTAATTGTTTTCCATTTATGAAATTAGTGGTGATGTAATAAGATAAGATGGAATTTCAATAGATTGAGGAATTTATGTTTTTTGAAAATCGCGTTTCGGTTGCAGCTAACTTTTCTCGTATGCCATCTTGGCTTTAGATATTATCAAATGTATAAGGAAATAGAAGAAAATTAACTGTACGCCAACTCTCCACTATTTAAATTGATGAACAACTCCACTAAGATTTTAACAATTTTTATGATTGTAGTTTTTGAAAAGTCAATTATCAAACTGACCTTCAACGTTGAGCTTTAATAATGAAAGTTACAGTTCCCTAACTGATTTTAACGTTTTAAAGTTCAAGGTTTATTCCATCTCATAAAAAAACAAACACTCGTCAACTAAAGTTCGCAAATAATTATTCGAATGTTCACAGCAAAAGCAACGGTGAAAAAACAAGGCTGAATAAAGCCAACGGCATGTAATATGTACAGGTACAATGTCATTCTACAAGCCGCCGTCGATTACACGTGCGAGAGAGAGAGAGAGAGGCTTTTATATATAGTGTCGGCGGCGTATGGGTAATCAACACAAGCTTTTCCCACAAGATGTATCGGAACGAGCGCTATACGGGATGTAATGATAGGCTACTCTCTCTCTCTCTCGCTCACTCTCTTTCTCGTTCTTATCTTGCACGACGAGAGGCCTCTTGTCGAATAACTCCTTCGCACATATAATGCCACGGACGCGAGAGCTGCCACTTACGAAATATTTTCTCAAATTGCGAAATTCCCTATTACGCTGCTCGCTCCTCCAACCTGCAGAGAGAAAGAGAGAGATCATTATTATATCCCTTCGCGCGTATATACCTTTATATACTCTAGCACGTGCTTAAAATTTATTGTATAGGCGGCTCGCTCGTACCAGCACAGAGAGAATAACAGCTGCACCGATTATCGTATTCACACTTTACTCGCGCGGCCCCGCGTTCTATACTAGTTCTATGTGCTCGTATATGCGCGCGCGAGAGATACACTTTTGTTTCTTATAGCTATAATCATTCAAATCAATTGTACGCGAGCTCTACATCATTTTTTTTTTTCGTCAATTTTGGAATAATCCGTCAGATTTAATTGACATTTGAAGCCAAACTAAAAAAAAACATGTTTTAACGGTACAAAATTACAATAATTAACACTTGCTCTTACATGTCCTGCAAAGTCGGCAAAAATTTCACCTCGTTATTAGGTACTCGACGGTGACCTCCTCGCGCGTGAAATAAAGAGGCCGCACACAACGTAGCGAGTAATTAAAAGTGGAGAAAATCGGACGATATAAATTTTGTTGTTCTTTCTCTGCTCGCTCGAACTCAACCCGAGAAGGCTTAAGGCACGCGCTTAACTCGCCAGCAGGGTTTATTATTCGCTATGGCCGAGGCCTTAAATCTCCTAGGGCCCGCGCGTTGCAGAGAAAGAGAAGAGCCGAGGAGAAGGGCAATACATTACGTCTAGCTTTAAAGCCTGTTAGAGAGAGAGAGAGCACAGCCACGCTCCTCCTCGCGCTCTCGTGCAGACACGCGCGCGTTAACTTATTAGAGAATCAATTACTCTCTCGCCTTTTGTTTATGACGAGGAGAGGCCCACGATGCCTTTTTGCTCTCTTCCATTCTCTTTTCTGTGCAGTATAAGCTCCTTTCTTGTTTATGCAACTTCGACACTGCTTTTATTTTATTACTCATGCATGAGCAGTGTTTTATGGTTTCAATTATTTTTTTTTCTTTTTTTGCAAGCTTTTGCGCAAGGATGGAATAATTATCGACGATAAGCGGCATAATTAATCTAGTAACGCAAGTTATATTGTGATTTATCATCGCCATGTAGATAAAGTTTATATAGCAACGATTAAAATTCGCTCGCGCATTTTAATCGTTGTTCGAAGGGGAGAAAACAAATCGTTGCAAAGTATGTGTGTGTCCGATGATCGGCATTATCATCGCAGGTAGCTAACAGTGCAGCTCATGTATGCAAATTGTATATAGCAAATTGCCGCGACGCGCGCAGCGGGCTGCAATTAAAATCGGCGACGCCCATCACTGACGGCCCTCCTGTATGAATGTTTCATGCCGCGGCTAACTATCCTCGAAAAACATGATCGATGCTTGGTTAACACTCTTCTCTCTCTCTTTCTCTCTGCGAGCGCGAGCAGTTCATAAATACGCTACGGTGGCGCAGTAAATCTCCTATATAACTCAAGGTGGTCGTCCCCTATCTACCGGCCGCGCCACCGCCGCGTTGTTAATTACCGTGTTTTAACACCTCCCGCCCGGCTATACGACTTTTTTTCACTCTCTCTCTCGCTCTTGCCCATCATATGCAGATATATATCTCCCATCTCGTAGCAGCAGCAGCAGCAACCCTATTTACATGCAGATTATCGGCACTTCGGCTAATCGGGTTATTTATGTGTGTATACTTCTGCCCTCCCGTGTCCCGAGATACTTTATACTTTTTTTTTTATTCTGGACTCGCTGAGGAATGTGTAGGGCTTTCAAGCGCAGTGTACGTGTTGCTTTTAGTTTGCCTCGACGAATGACCGCGATTATATAGGCGTAATTTGGGAGCCGCGCGCAGTGTGGACGTGAAATTTATACTTTACGACGCTTTGATGAGCTCGGCTTGAATATAATATATTGAGTGCGGCATATATACACACTCGATATTCTACTCGCGACTTTTCACACTTAAATACCTATATAACTTTCGAGAATCTCACTTGGTTTTTTTTTCCTTTCGTTTGGCTATATTTTTTTAAATGCGACTCGCTCGAATATCCGTGATTCGTTATACTTTTTTTAATGACGACAAATAATGACAAAATTAAACGCGGTATAACAATCGGCAAAATATTCGATCGACTTTTAAGGGAGCGTCGCAATTGCTGAAACGAGGAGAAAGATAATAATGAGAAAAGAGGAGCTCTATGTTCGTGCCGCAGCCAAATTGGAGGAAAATCGATCGTTGCTCGACTCTTCTATATATATAGATATATTCGCGATTGAGAAGGGAAGTAACTATATATACCTTCGTTTCCTTATTACTTCGCCAGCGAAATCTTTACGACTTTACGCTAGATGCCAAATAAATCGCGAACAAAAACTATTAGCCGACCTGTCAAAACAATCAGTCGGGGAAAAAATCTTTTCCCTACTCGTAAAATACTTCGAGCCCCGTCTACTCATAAGCTCGCTCGACTAACTCACGATGTAATATATGTAGCGTTTTGCACATATCGCAGCAGGTAATTATCCTCGGTGAAATTGCACATTAACATCGCCCAAGCGATGTATAAATTGCGAGTTTTCCCGCGTTGCGAATCGAACATATAAAAACGTATTATAGCGGAAGGCGGAAGAAAGGAAGTAAAGGAAAAGGTATATGTACAATGTACAAGAGCTTTCTCGTGGGCGTTGTTCCTTGAGCGAGTTATTGTTTTCGCGCGGGGCGACAAAAAAGGGCGTGTACCCAATGACGTACGAGTTGAACCCTAGAGAGAGAGAGCGGCATTAGCTATTACCGGCATACATATTTATGGTCCCCGGCACGTTATAAAAGGAGAGGGGGATGGGAACGAAAGACGCAAGCGATGTTATAGCCGAGATAACGAGGTGCCGAGATAAACGATAAAAGTTCGAGCTGCTGTAGTATTTTGCATGCAGCCGCTGCTGCTGTTGCTGCTGCTGTAGTAGTAGGAGGAAAAATTAATTGATTTTACCGATAAGCTGCACCCGAGAGAGTTATTGGCTACTATGATTATTGTTTTACAAGCTGCGGAAGTGTATAAGGCATTTTGTAGATATGTTTAGACTTTTTTTGTTTTGTTTTGTACCGTTGCAAATTTTCTAATAAATTTCGATTTAGAGAAATTTATGATTTTATAAAAGACAAATATTTCAAGGCAAACGAATTCAATTGATTTTTTTTAAACTGTTGTGTATTAGAGAACCAATAGCAATAAATTTTGGCAAGCAAGAAAGAATAAATTTGAGGCTTGTAAAAACGAATGAAGTGTTTCAGGTCACATACCTGAGCGCGCGCGCAGTCGATAGTGCCGGAGGCCCAATGGGCCCTTATACTACTTCTTCGTGGCGATGAGCTTTAGCCGCGCGCGCGCCCGCGCGAGTGGGGAGGCAGCAGTACAAGCAAGTGTGTGTGTGAGAGAGAGAGGCCGTCTTGAGTTAGTTATTACTGAATCAATTACCCGAGCGTATTTATAGGGTGTAACTTGTTCTCTCTGCTTTTCGAGCTTCTCTCTCTCTCTACTCTCGTCGATTTTTTTCTTTCTCTCTCTCCCTCTCTCTTCGTAGCAAAGAGAGAGGCCGAGTAAGGGAGAGAGATTGCATCGGGATACGAGAGGGAATTCACGAGGCGCGATGTGGGATATACGGTACTTAGAGTCGCCAAATTGACGCCGATGCCTTGTTAAATTATTACACCTAAATGACAAATCATATGCGCAGCACTTATGTGCTGTAAGCTTATTTTCGTTTCTTTTTTTTTTTATATAAAATTGAATTTTCTTGCAAAGTTATAAACGCGGTAGGTATCTGTTGGAAACGAAAAAAAAAAACGATGAAAATATAATAATTTATTCGCTAACAGCGTAATAAATTATTTATCACCGGTGATTTAACGTTCACTTGAGAACAGTTTGATGACTGATAATTAGAATCTGCTATCAAATGCGCTGCTAATTTTTATCTGAAATTGATACTTAGATTGATATAACGGGTTTATTAATGCGCTCGTAATTACTGTAGCTGATTTTATACTTTCTACTATTTTTCAATTAATCGTTAAATTTTCTCTCTATTGATCTTTTACTTTATATAACGTAATTATACTGGCTGAATATAACTTTACGTAATATGTAAACGGCTTGCTGAAAAGTAATTTTTACACGTAAATAATTATTTGAATATATTATTTTCGTATGTTATTAAAATATATTAATTTTTTAAAACTAAAAAAAAATGCGTACTCGTAAAAATTATGCGAATACATGAAAATAAAAAAAAAAAAAAAATTTCTTGACCCCGACGTGATTTGAACACGCAACCTTCTGATCTGGAGTCAGACGCGCTACCGTTGCGCCACGGAGTCGTTGAAATTGTCGGCGCCAAGTTGCTCGTTTGTATTACCTATTATATTTTCTTCACTTCTGTTACAAATTATTCAATTAAAATTTTTCGCTTTATCCATCTAAATCCTCTTGAACACTGAGAAAACACGTATTTTTGCCGTTATACTAATAATCTTGCAGTAAGAGGAATTTCTTTTGCCGTAAGAAGAATTTTTTTCTGTAAAATGTTTTTTCGAGTGAAAAATTACAATTCTATAGAGATTACGAAATACATCTATAATAAAATAAAATTAAACTTACAATAATTCATAATAATTTGAGATTCATATCAACAAATACATTTTGTTATTGTTTTTTTCAATACTTTTAAAAATAGATCCGTAGAATCTGCAAAAGATTTAGTAAAAATAAAAAAAATTAAAAAAACAAGTTGCGCTTGCAACTCCACGTCCGCAAGTGTTTTTCACGATCATCCGATCCCATCGCGTGATGCATCGTCGTCATCGTCGTCGCACGGCTGCGGCGATGCGTCCGACCGCAAACATCGAATTATTCTTTTCGCAGCTAGCCGCTATGTCTAGTCTTCTCTCTATATATCCTCGTCTCTATACATGTACACAATCAAACGACGCATTATATCGTGAATGACATAACAGATTATATTTCGTAATTACTGCAACTACATAAAATATTTTCTCACGAAAAATCATAGAGACGTCAGATTTTCCTAAAAGCCCATTATCGTTTTTGGATTTTCCGTGACGGGTGCACATCAGTGATAGTAATAAGACTAATTCGTCGAGACAAGATAATGATGGGGTTGTTATGGATCCGTGCACAGGCGGTGCGGGACGACGTTTGACGCGTGCCGGACTCCCGCTGATTTCTGCGCCCGCGCCTTTGCTGAAAACAATGATCTTTCTTTCGATGGCTCCGGTTTCAAAAATCCAAGCGCAATCAATAGCTCCCACGAGGAGCTTTAACGATTGGGATCAAAACATTAGATTTGCATGGGAATTGAGACAAAAGTTTATAGGCGTGATAATTGATATATATGTAAAAAGTAAGGCTTCGTAACTAGAGCGCGATTGGTTAAAGGCATTATTGTATATACTCACCTCTAGAGAGTGCGAGATCTTAGCGTCGTCGAAGAAAAGAGCTTCCTTATGACGATATATAGCGATGCACGCGCTCCACATTTGCGCGCTTATCGCGCGGAAGTTTTCCCTGCGCGCTTTAGGCGAAACCGATAGCTCTTCTCTCGTTACCTAAAGTGCGACCCCCATATATATATCTACCTGAACCGAGACGCCCGAATGCACATGCATCTCTTTGCGCGGTACGTAAGCTCTCACGCAAACTTTCCACGAGAGGACATTCTTTTTCACATTGTCGTTCCTATTCGAAAGAATTTAATAATTAGAATCGTTCGAAATTACAAAAAGGGCGTGTAATAGCAAATCACGAAGTGATTCCATCAAACTCGAGGCCATTAATAACCCATCCTATCTATCAATCCAAACAACGATAGGCTGGCGAGTCTCTCACTAATTAAATTAGCTGTACTATTTGCTCATCACGGTATGTGTATAGAATTATAGTAAAAAGTCAAGGGTGAAGTACGAAAAGTGCGTACAAAAAAAAAAAAAAACGAGGGGTCGAGCTATATGGTTCTATTTTTCGGGATATATATATATAGGTGCGTGCGTTGGGGAGCGATGATGGGCTTTGCGGTGTTTCCCATTATCGGGCCTCGAGAGCCATATACCCCCGCACGCCTCGTCGTCGATGACGCTATTGATTATACAGACACGCGCCACCCTCCTGCTAACAATGCCACCCTCGCTCTTTTTCACGTGAGTTCTGGCTTTCGCTTCACTACTCGTTACCTGTTTATCAACTTCGCTGCCCGAAGGGTGAGAGAGATCTTTCTTTTGTTTTCGCAAGCCCGTTTATATATCATTGTATTATCAATATACACAAATCATCGCTAATTAATATAATTTTCAGCTTGAATTTTCGCAGATATTTAAAAGAAAAAAAAACACTCTAATGAGAGGACGTCGGGCACGTGGCATCATTAAATAACCAAGCAGCGAGCAATTAATTCAGACAGGTGCGCGCGCTCGGTACATCAAAAAAGTAATGGGGGTGAGCGCGAAAGAAGAAGAAGAAGTCGAGCAAAAGCCATTATAATCCGCGGTAGGTAGGTATTGCCGTTGTTGTTACGTTTTTTTTTTGTTGTTGTCGGTTAAATTCTAATAAGGAAACCCGAGGCCTCTAACGAGCCGTAAATTTTTCGTAATTGAGTCGCTCTCTAGGCTTTTTTTTTCTCTCAAATTTGCTCTCGGCAGACTACAGAGCAACAGTAGTTGGAGGCCCTCCGCGCGAGGACTATCTACTACGAGAAGAAGATGAAGGAGGAGGTGGGGGAGGAGGAGGAGGTAGGTTGGTAGGAAAGGTAGGGAAGGGGGCGGAGGCTTGAGGATCTCCGGTTACGTTGCTTGCGCGCTTGCCGGGTGTCAAGTTACTACCCTCGACCTCATCTTCCTCCTTGTGCCTCCGCAACTTTGCCACCATCAGCAGCAGCAGCAAGCAGCAGCAAGCAGCAGCAGCAGCAGCCACGCCAGTGGCCTGAGTACCTCAGCCCATCCGTCTCTCTCTCTTCAAACGTGTGTGAGTGTGGGGGTATGTGCGTGAGACTCGACGTCGTCGTCTTCGTCGTTGTCTCTTTTTTAGCTGCTGCCGCTGCTTCGGATGAATGAGATGGCGAAGGTGGAAGAGGGAGGAAGAGTTGGACGACTTTTGTCCTTTTCTTTTGTCTCTATATATCTCGCTCTTGTTTCTTTTTATTTTTTTATTTTTTTTTTTGCTTCTTTCGCTCTCGCGTCCTGCCTGTTGACTTTATTTCTCTTTGCGCGAGCGCGGCTTTTGCGGTTTTCGTCTTGTTTTGCGGAAAGACTCTGCGGGGAAAATGTAATTGACGTCACGCTGCTGCTGCTGTTGCTGATGGGATTTCTCGCATCTTCTTCTTTTTTTTTCTTTTTCCAGTGTGGTTTGTTCTTTGTCTCGTGAATCGTAACTATTAATATGACGTAACCATTGAAGAAGCTTTCAATTATATATAAAAGACCCCATTTGATTTTCCAATTAATCAAGATTCATATTATTTACAAACTGTCCTCCTATCTAGTCGTCGCGTCCATCCTTTTTTTTTGTACCTCGTTTTCGTATATACATAGTACTCCGTTCCTAGAAGCCAAACGTATCGTGTTTCGTATTCAAATTACATCATCGAAAAGAACGAAAGAAAAAAAAAAATTGTCACACACGGAGAGAAACACACACGCGCGCGACAGTGCGCCCGCATTGTTATCTCCGCGAAATCCCCGTTATATCTCTTTTAACCCTCCGCTCTTCGCCGAACAAAAAAAAAAGAAAGAAGAACAACTAAATTCAGCCAAATCGGAGTTCATCGACTTATATAAAACTCAAAAAAAAGGCAAAATCGGTATTAAATCTGCATCTATATAGGCAGTTACCTTTTGGATGCAGAGCTGCAGATTAATATAAGAAGCGAGGCACTACACACACACACACACATACACACATATATGCATGCACGCACTTGAAGAGATATTGCCACATGGGGGCTCACACGTAGGTAACTCAATCCTTGCGCGATGTAGGTACAGTACGACGCAAGATCATCGAGTTCTGTGCGTGTATTTTTTTTTCTTCGCATACTCTATGTATATACTGCGTATTGTACGTACGTACACGTGCCTCCTCGACGTCGCGATGCAGTAGAGCAGTGATGCGTAATTCGCTCTCTGCAGCGTTATAGTTGCGAGCAGTGCAGGTAAGTAACCTTCGCGCTTCGACGCCGACGACAGGTTGCTTGATGCGCACAATATTTTACAATCGCGACAAAATTGTCGAAATGTTTTCTATGTATCCAAGAAGAAGAAGAGGAAGATGCGCGTTACATAGTTTTGCATGGCAGGCTTTCACATAGCTGCGTGAGCGTCTTTCTCTCTCTCTCTCACTCTCTGGTGCGTATCCTGCACCTTCAGGGTGGCGTCACGCTCAAGACACTTCCGGTGTTAAATTACCCCGTTCGCTCTCTCTTTCTCACTCTATAACGCGCTGCTGTGTTGCTGCTGCTCGCGTATAAGCTACTGTCGTCTTTGTCTTCTCGATTATCGCGCCCGGGGACGACCAGTTTTGCGTTTTTTTTTTTTTTTTTTTGCTCTCGTCGCCGGCCGTCGCTGCTGCTGCTGCAAGTATAAGTAGATCACGAGCGCGCGTAAAGTAGCCTTTCTCGCGCCTGATAATGCCGCATGAGCGTGAGAGAGAGGAAAAGTGCACGAGAGAGTTAATCGATTTTAATCGGCCGCTTGCTCGCTGCGCTATACGAGGCTGCAGCTTATGCTATCCGGATTATCACGGATAATGTGGCATTGTTAATGCGGATGTGATATTCTTTCTTTTACTTTTTCATTTTTTTTTTCAAATATTCGTTTGGGTTGAATTACTCGAGCGAGAGAGAGAAAGAGTAGCTTTCGTGATCTTTTTGCAATTTCGCGGTTACCGCGGCAATCATAAAGCGCATTCAATTTTATACATGTATATACAGTGGCACGCGAGAAGAGACGAGTCAAGAGTTTCAAAGCGCTTTGATCTTATACCCTCGATCGATCATTCTATTTGACAATACACCACATTAAGCGCGGAGCTTTCGTCGACTCTGAAAGTTCGATGACGCGCCTAATTGACTCGTTATACTTGGAAAAAGTCACAACTCTACACGCGCATCGATCAGCTTCAATCAGCAGTCCGACACCTCTTTCAATCTCTCTCTCTCGGCCTCGTCAAAAGTAGCAGGTATTATAATACCGAACGAACGAACGCGCGCGTTCGCGGCCCGCCCACATCGCTCGCTCGCTCGCCTAAACCCTCGATCCAACCGACCTGATAGAGAGAGATATTTATTATTCATCATTTACACGCCCGGTGTGTTCCATTCTTCTCGCGGCTATGCGATTGTATTTTTCCACAGCGGAGTATACCTTATACCTTGGCGCCATCATTCAACAAAAGAGGCAGCTTGTATTATATGCGCCCCGCAGATATATATATGAACTTTTTCAGAGCTTTATTATTATTTTTTTTCATGCCTATCAATTGGATGATTAATACGTTGCGTCTGCGTTTGGATTTTTCACCGAGATATAGAACTCATAAATCGTGTTAGACTTTTATAATGCTGCCTTTTACGGATTAAGTTCTACGGTTTTCTATATGATTAACTCGTTTCAAAGTCGTGTGACATTTTTATTTACGTTTTTTTTAAATGCATCTTTATGAAAAATTAGAAAAAAATTTGTACAAAAATGTTTTCCCGGGCAAACAAACAGCGACCGTATAACTGGTTGTTAAGTTATTTAAACTACATATATTTAGATTATTTGCATGTTAAGTAGAGCATACAAAAATTCATCTGTCGTACTTTACAACAACCATTGAGATTGCTGCCCTCTTGAGGTCCGGCGAACTCTGATTCGATCGTATTCTAATGCTGTACAGAAGGGCGACAACCAGTTTCGTCGGAATATTTTATTGCGTTCAGAAATTATGAATCGATAAATTTGCAATGTTCAAAATTTTTGCTTGTGTCCTTTTCAACAAACATTGATATTGCTGCACTCTTGAGATCCGGCGAACTCTGATTCGACTTTTTATCGTATTCTAATGCTGTAAAATGCTGGATAGAAGAATCGCAGAAATTTTCATCGGAATACTTTATTGCGTTCAGAAATTATAAACAGATAAGGTCGTAGTGGTCAAATTATCGCTTGTGTCCTTTCCAACAAACGTTGAAATTGTCGGGATATTCTGGTTGCCTTTATCCGTAAATTTATTGAATTTCCTTCACTTATTCCGAATTACTGAACATAAAAATAACTATTTCAATTCCATCTTTCGCAATTTATACCTATTTATTTTTCCACCTTTATACTGCATCCGCATACCCAACACCCTCGGTTTAAATTTCATCGATCAATCAATAATTAACTTATATCAGCATTGAATAATTGTTATTTAGGTGGGGGTGCCGAATCATTAGGCACCTCCACAATTAGGTTAAATTTACGCAACCCAATTGCACCCGGATGCCCAATGATTATACGTACTTTTTTCTCAGTGCGTGTGAAGTCAAATATTGCCGTTATAAAGTCTAAGTACCCTAGTGTTTACGCAGCTGAAAAAAAGAGTGAGACCATGCATAGAAGGTGTTGAAAATTTTGATTGAACTGGTGTAATCGAAACAGTTGGACGATTAAAATATTTATTCAATCGAGGATGTTGATTTATTTCTAAGTATAAGTATATGATATCGAACAGTTGCACAACTTCTAAGAAAATTTAATGACATAATGATTGAATAGTAAAATCAATTCCAAAAAATTCACTGGCATTACAACTCGTAAATACATAGTCGAGCGATCAATCAAAAAAACTCAGCGTAAAATAAAACTCACGCAAAAATCGACAGCCAAACAACTTAAAAGTCGTCTGATACAACTTGCCGAGGTTGTGTGGGTGTCGCCACCTGTCCAGCAATACATCGAAGGTATATATATATATACGTGTGTTGTATATGTATGTGGTGGTCGCGCGATCGCGAGAGGCCGATAGCCATCGCTATAGGGACAAGGGCGGTAACTCACCCCGACAAATTATAGCGAGAGCCCAGACAGCGCGACTTTCTTCGCTTCTCTCTCTCTCTTTCTCTCATTCCTTCTTCGTGTTTCTTCCTTCTCTCTTCCGCCGTTCTTCGGTACTTACCGATGCTCATTGTTTTATTTTTCTCTCCCTCTCTTCTCTCTCTCTCTCTCTCTCTCTCTCTCTCTCTCTCTCTCTCTCTGCTTCTTATTCGTGTAAGTTAATTGATGATAGGGTTAACACTCGAGTATCTCTCGTTTCTTTTTCTATATACACATATATTTAGAAAAAAAGGTGATATTTGTAAAACGAGATTATATATATATATATAGGAACGAGAACATAATCTTGATCGACATTTCTTTTTTCTCCTCGTTGCATCGTCCTCAATTTTTCTTTTGGCTAAAAAGTTGTCTCGATTTATCAATAGTTCTCAACCAACAACAAACCAAAAAAAAAACACACCCACACGCGCGATCTAAGCACCTAAAATATAAAGAAACAACTGTACTGTTACGAGCTTAGACCGCATCAAAAAGTCGTAAACAGCTACAGCAGGCAATTTGTCGTGTACGATTCAAAATCTTCGTTTTTTTTTTTCGTTGCGTGAGCTTTCCCATACACTATAGGTTCGATTTCCAGGAAGCGCTCTTACTCTCGTCGCACCGAATTAATGTCCATCGAGAAGGTGCGCGAGCGCGCGTTTATACATATATATCTCCCCCGTTCTCACTGTGAATTGACCTTTTCTCTCGCCTCGTTGGAAATCGCTCATCAATTAGACGGCGGCCCCCCGATCTTCGGGGAAAAGTCACTTCTTCCCGGTATAGCGCAGCTACAAAAGTGCGCGGGTCTATATATCGCATAGAACAACGAATGGCTCGGTGTCTCGAGCGTTTAATCATCACGCCGGTCATTCCGCACTTTTAACTTTCCCATCGATTTTTCAAGAAAAAAAAAATGAATATTCAACGCGAGAAAAAGAGGAGACATATATCGGAATACCGGAAGTTTTGCCAGTAGCTCGCTGAGTAGTTAGCCCATCGGACAGGCTTCAGCGAAGAGCGAAGGGTCCCCCCGAAAAACGAAAGATTGAAGAAAAAAAATTTAAAAAAAAAGAAAAAACGGCCCGTCACGCGACGGCCCGTGTGTGGTCCTGCAACGTCGTCGTCGTCGTCGTCTCGTCCGAGCGCGCGCGTGCAAAATGCGAGCATCGATAGTTGGGCTGATGCGCGCTGTGTGTATAAGTAACCCGATATACACACACAACACTGCAGCATCTCCATTGTGCGAGACGTATATAGTTTGGGGGGATGTGGGTGTTTATTAGTGAAGATCCCTTGGGGAGAGAGAGAGGGTTGTTCACACCCCCATCCCTTTCTTCATTCGATTGCGGCACTATATGGCATGCTAATTGTTTGTCGATTACCACGCGGGGATGACAAATATATCGACATTATAAAACGTTTAAAGAGCGATATACACCAATTTTTGATACTTCGAATGAGAAAATCGTATACATTTCACGCCTAATAAAAATAAAACACTTTGAGATGCCTATCGAGCCATCTCTCTTTCTCTCTCGAGCAAATACAGTTAAGGCACCTGGCAGCACCGAATTATAGCCACTATATAAGTTTCAAATTCCTTGTAAGTTTGCCAACTTTTTTTTTTCTTTTCAATATATTAACTGCTGCTGGGTGGCAACACAAAAGATTCTTCCGATAAGCATTTTATAAAGTAATAGAAAAATGGTACAAGATAAATGTGAATTTCAACCGATGAACGATTAAAAAAATATAAAGATTAAGTATACGAAAGTATCGCTCACAACTTGCGTCAATCATCATAAAAAATATAAATAATGTCGTATACCTATATCGAGTACAAGCCAACAAATGTCAATCTCTCGTGGCAATCCCCACAAAAAGTCAAAATACACGACAATTAACGGTATTATCGTACCTCGTCCTCGTAAAGTCCGCGACAGTATAGCAGCATCAAGAGTTGGTCAAACAGATCGTCTCTTATTCTCCCGAAAATCGTAAAGAAAATTACCGAGAGGATATGTCCGCGCGCGTGCACCTCATAGATAAGCAATTACGATGGAATCCAGCGATAAGGTACATACACACACAAACTGTCGAGTCCCGAATTCGAATTCCAAAGATCCAAGATAAAAACGAGAGGGAGAGAGAGAAAAAAGAAGAGAGAAGGCGCATCGACACGCGCAGTGTGTCTCTTTTCGAGGCGAAGCGGCCGAGTCTCCTCTCTCTCTCGGCGCGCATTAAAACACCGAAATTCACGATTAGCAAATCGGCAATTTACCTTCGCGTGTGTGTGTGCACTGCGCAGACGCTGATTCAACACGGCAGATTTTGACGGTATAATAGCTATCGTTACCTTTCCACCGCGCCGATTTATCGCCGAGGCACCGTGCACGGAATTTCGGGAATCTCCGCGGGACTTTTTTTCCTTCATTAAGACTTTTTTAATATTCGCGTGTGTATATATATGCTCTCTCGTTCGCTCGTTCGCGAGAAAGAATATTTATGCGTATTACATGCTGCTGCTGCTTGTGCATGCAGTTCCATATCTGATTGAACGGATTAATGACTTATAAACTCGGCGTGTAAGCACAGGAGTTACATGAACGCGCGCGCCTGCCTGCCTTCCTTGCGCGCTTTTTCGCTTATTTTACAGTAGCTTGTACGTTTTTTTTGGTTGTTTCATTTCAGAGGTGCAGGGCAGGGAGCCCGATGATAAAAGTCATCTTATGAAATTATTACGCTACCGCTTGCGTAAAAAAGGTATCTTATAAGCGAGAACGATGTAAGCGCAAATGTTTATATGTATAGCTTTCGAAACGGTTATTCAGAGTGCATAAATACATATGGCATTTTCCATTGCCAATTAGACATCGAAAGCCTCTCTATATGGAACACGACGATGCAAGGATCTAGAATGTAATAAAACAAACGAAAACACTATAAGGATCTTCCCCCTGGAGTTATAACGAGGCGCGACATTCAACAGTTGAGCTGCACACGTCGGTCGTTATCGTCTCTTTCAGACTGCTGCAAAGAATGGCAAGAGAGAGCTGTTCTCGAAGAGAAAGACGTCCCGCGGGGTTTGCGGTCCACGGGGCGCGCACGGAAGTTGGCGCCCGCTGTAAGTATAAGTAAGGCGTCAGCCCGAGTGTAGCTCAAAAACGGGCGACGAAAAGCGATATTCTTCCTTTATACACAGCGTGTACGCTATGGCAAATTGAGTATCGTCCTCCCCTCGAGACACTGACAAATATACAGAGGATTCGCGCCTTTTTCAATTCTATTATACTCTTGCTGTGTTACTGCTGCTGCTGCTGGTTTTTTCACTGCCAACTGAAAAAGGATGCTTTGTATGACTAGCGCGGTGACTTGAGGTGTATGAGGTTTGAAGCTTATGTGTGCTCGATAATTACTTTTTGCAGAGATGATTCTATATAAGCAAATATTTGGAAGGTACGGGTACTTTATTTAATTATATTTTTCTTTTTTTTTTTCAATTGCACGCCTAAGGTTGTACATATTTGTTTCTTATATGCAGAATGACATTTCATGAAGATCTATATCTAATAGAAAATTTTGTAGAGCCATTTTTCGAAATGGAATTTTTACTGAAAATTTCATGTCTTCGAGCTAATAGTTGTACCAATCACTATGGCGGTTCAACTTGTGTAAATGTCTTTGATTTTTTTCATACTCATGCAAATTTTTGAAAAGCATTTTTTTTGTTTTGTTCTCTACTCATTTGAAATAGTTATAACATCGCAAAAAAAGTAAAATCATACCCTAGAAAACAAATAAGGATCGCATACGGTCGATAGTCGGCCGCAAACTGGTCGTTAGCTGGTCACTATACTAGAGACTAAAGAAAATTGATTCAACCTGAAATTTCAATCAAATAATGATGAAACATTATTCTCAATAAACTATTTACATAAAGCCACAAGAAAAAGCATCTCATTTACAGGTATATTTGTTATATATTTTAAGCATTTATTTAGATCCGCTTTTTTATTACGTTCGGAAATATGTAATTATTTATTATTATTTTATTTTTGATCACTTGGTTGTTTATTTGGACCTAATTTTTGTATTATGCTTCAAAAAATTTAAATATTTCTTATATTCGAAATTAATTGTCGCGTCACAAAGCGAAACAAAGCATCGCAATTGAAAAAGGATGGTCGTATATTTTTATTATTATTATTATTTTTCTGAGAATTTTATTGTTTATTTAGATTCGCTTTTTTGATTCTGCTTGGAAAAATAAAAGTATTACTTAATCGAAATTCATAATCGCGTCCCGCTTAGATTCGCGCCAAAACATGTCTTTTACATATTTCCTCCGTTAGCTTGATTTTTTTTTTCGGCGCTTCGTTAAAAAAAATATTTACTAGTTGTGTAACATTTTTCAAGCTTCGTCCCCAACGCACGATAAAAAAAATCGCCGAATAAAAGGAATCAAGCCTTTCCGATCGCTGCATTTAATCTTTTTTTCTGCTTTCTTCTCGAAGCGGGAGAAGGTTTCTTTCTGCGGAATCGGTTTGGATGGTAGTGGCGTCGGGTCGGAATCAGAAATGTGGAACCAAGTTCCTCTCTGAAATCTCTCTCGGTACCCAATCCAGAGCAATTCCAGCGAATACTCCTCCTTTCTACGATGGAAAAACGATGTTTTCAATAGTCCGCGTTCTCATTTTCGGTCAAAGCATCTCCCATTATACATATTTCCCCCGTTCGCTTAATTTTTTTTTGGCGATTCGTTGAAAAAAATATTTGATAGCTACAGCATTATTCAAGCTTCCGCCCCATCGCGCGAAAATTAACAGGTAATTGGGAAAAACATTCCTAATTACAAGTGAATTTGGAAAAAATTCCAAATTACCTGTTAATTTGGAAAATAACGGTGCCGGGTCGTAGTCATTCACTCAGCCCTTTGTCGCCCAAGTTGAATCATTTTTTTAGTCTTTTAGTAGCGACCAGCTAACGGCCATATATATAGTTGTTGTTTGTTTGCCAGGGTAGTTCATTTCTCTATCCAAGGAAGTACTCCGCCCGCCGCCAATGCAGTTGGCAGAGTTTTTTCTATTCAACTATCGAGTGTTGATACAAAACGTGGTCATGTGAAAAAATCGTCACTTTGTATCCAGCGAATATAATTTTCATTGGATTTAATATGTAGATAACTACTATTTCCGTAACTAGTTGCAGCTAACGGAATATTCCTTTAAATTTCCTTTTATCCATAATTTATTGTTCGCTCACCTCGACAGAAATTCGTTCCAAAAACTGACGCTATACATTTTTCTCGCGTATAAACGAAAGAACATAACTTTTTTAACGATTTTCCCAGCAGAAGTGGAGTTTGTATATAGAGAAAGAGCTCTAGCGTGAAGCCGTCACCTATATAAATGAGCGCGTGCGCGAACTTTGTAAAATTAATTAAGAGAGATAAGGGTATGGCGTTGACGAAGCGAGCCACGTGCGCACCGCGAGCCCTCCCACGTTAAAGCTCCAACGCGCGTAACTCTTCGCGGGGGTAACGCAATACCTATATCCCCCTCCCCCCTGCGCTCGCGCGTGCATGCATGCTAACACGCGCAAGTGCGCTCATCATTTGGCCTCTCTGACCAATTGTACATACACACACACACCTTTCTTCCTCCGTATTAACTATTGTTACTTTTTTATTCCTCATATAAATATTCACGCACGTAGGATTGTCTATTTGATTATTGGGTTTCCCATTGCGAATGACTAATTGTTTCCTGCGCACTTCCTTAAACATTAGCGATGTCGCTAATGCGAATGAAGGGAAAAATTAAAATTCGTAAAAGTCATATGTCGTCGAAAAATATCAACGGGGGAAGAAAACACATGAATTTTCCTATGTAACCAGGAAGTGCAGGAGTGGCTTTCACGCGTCGTCCAAAAATTTTCGATGTGGGGCGCACGTGCAAAAGTCAGTTACCGGACAGATGTATAATGTCCGTCTCTCTCTCTCTCTCTTTCTCTTCTGTCTGTCAGTTTGGCAGAAGCAAACGCGTATATATGTGTGTGTGTGCCCACGGAACACAAACATATCGCGTTACCACAAAGCTACGCCCATCAGGTTTCGGGTGGCTGTAGCCTCTCTCGATTTCGCTCTGTCCGATGCTCCGATTCATTATCAATGGCGCGATAACGCGTGTGTATGTGTGCGATTGTGATGTGCAGTATGTAGAAGCTACAGCCTTTTCGCCGATTAATTAGAGGAACGTCGATTAATTACGCTCGTGCGTTTCTCAGAGAAGGATATCCCCGTGAGCAATCGCGCGCGTTGTTCGCCTGATGCATGCGAATTCGATATTATCGTATACGTTAGGCCGACTGATTGTGCTTGACGATCTTAATGAGGTGATCACTTGATACAGTGTAATGGGGATTCCCAGTTTGCTTTTGGCTTATATGAATTGATGAGACGAATGAATTCCCGTAGGTCAATATTTATAAAAGAGTTTTCAATAATCGATTGTCCGATCAATTGCAATTGTAGAAGCTATTTTGACGAACGCTAATGTTATGCAATCAATTCCAGCTCATTGTTTCAACGTGATGTATATATTGCAAGCTATTCAAATATAAATACAGCAGAAAAGCAAGCGAACAAAAAATATTGAAACGTTCTCTTTCGGCATTGGCTCGCGGTTTCCATGGCCGCATCGATCTGCTTTTGCCGCGACGAGTTCTATATGTACACACAGACTCGGTCGAACGTCTCCTTCTCGTCGTTGCCCTTTAATATATATATATACGTATATAATAGCTTTTTGCTTGTTATATTTAATTTGCAATTCTTTTAGTTAAATTTTTCGAATTGTCTTAAATGTATAATTTAAAAAAAATAGCAAAATGGATTATATCTTTACACAACTATAAGAACAAATAAAATTAATTAATGTATTAATGTATATTATAAAAATGAACAGCTGACCGCGAGTATATAATCAGATATACTGAAGTTGCCTGACGACCGTCAATTTTACTACACTGAACCTCTAAAACTCTCACTCAATCATGTCGCACAATTGAAAATTCACAAGTCGTAAAAGAAAAAACCTTCAGTAAAAAAAAATAATGCATTAATAAAATTTTGGCCGTACGCATCAAGCAAAATTATAATCGTAAAATGGCTCGAGTTTTGCAAAACCGGTTGACGCACCTGCTATCGAGTCGCCACTCCAGCACCCCGGTAACCTTCCACTCAATTAATATTTTATATATGCCCGCGCCTCTCTTATAATCATATAATCATCGCAATCGCTGATGATTGGAATGCAATTTTTTCCCACCGAACCAATCGATATACATAATACACGATCGCACGGTAGAGATGCTCGTCGCAAGTGTCTCAGCTGCACGGCAGCCGTGTTTCGCAACGATTCTGGAATCTGCTGAACCTCGAGTACTCACAAAGGAACAATGGGGCGAAGTGCGACGCTGCAACGAAACCCGATTGTTCGACAAGCAACCCTCGGCTAGTCCTGTCGAAGGCCAGTAGCATGAGCGCTAAGCCTTCCGCCGGCGAGCTTTTGTCCAAGTGGTGCTGTCAATTCAACGATAAATTTCATCACGACCGAGCGCCGCAACTTCCCTATTACCGACAGCGCGCCCCGCAGCTTCCTCGCCGGCCCTGCTCTCAGGTTTGTCTCGCTCTCGCTCCTCGCCAGTGTTGTTATTTATGGTACAAATAGGGGCGCGAACACGTCCAATTGTCAGAATTGCGTGTTTCTGCCTGTGTTTGATGTCTTCTTTTGTGCGGGCATGCCGTTAACCACAATGATTGACTGTATATAATATGTTACCATTCAACTTTTGTTATCGACAGCTTTTCTGTATAGGAAGGAAATCATGTTGCTCGGTTACAATTTTCAAACTTTGAAGCATTGATAATTCCGCGAACGAATTTCGGAATAAGTGAGTTAATTTCTAAAATTATTATTCATTTTCGTATACAGGCACCATTCTGTCCGTCTGCCCCGTGTCCGCCAGAACCGTGTCCTCCCGAGCCTTGCGATCCATGTCCAAAATCCGAGCCATGTCCTCCGAAGCCATGCGACCCTTGCAAAAACCAGGAGCTGACTCAGTGTAAAAAATCATTGTCGTGCTGTGAGAATCCGTGCGATCCTTGCAAAAAGCCAAAGCCGTGCAATCCCTGTAAACCAAGACCGTGCCCACCGAGGCCATATCCGCCAAAACCATGCGAACCATGTCCACGAACACCTTCTTGTCCTAAGCCATCATGTCCTCCACCTCCGTGTCCAAAACCTACTTGTCCCGATCCATGCTGTCCAAAATCAACGCCGATGGGTTGTCCAGTATCAACGCCAACGAGATGCTCTCGCGACGAACGACAGCAAACGATCAATTTGAATTCGACAAATGGTGTGATACCTATGGGAATCAAAGTTGATCAATCAGTGGCGGATAGGGGAAGAAGTCAAATGCGCGGATTTCACGGAACAACAATGAGAAATATGCGATGTAATGATAATTCCAGGTTAGATTATTTTAGCAAATCATGTCAAGCTATTTTTCAAATGTCATTATTTTGTCGTATAGTGTCAAGAAGAGACATAGCAAAAGAGCTGGAAAAAAAGGAAAAAAATCGAAAACGCGCGCGCGTAAGGCCGTGTGCTCGGACAGCATGCCGCTCGGCCAAATCTTCGCTAAGCCACACAGCAAGTGCAGCAATTACAAATCAAAAAAAGGTCATACAAGTGGCAAGCCTGATAAAACGCAAAGGTAAACTGGCAAAAACAACGCTCTGATATGGCTCTTTCCGTGATGCTGCATCTTGAAAAGAAAGTCTGCGTCAATTGTATAGAATGTAAATATTTGGAAGGTATTGTGTAACAAACAATCTTAATTTTTTTGCGAGCTTATAAATTCTTATTGTAAAATAATGATTTGTAGGAGCGTGCGAAGAAATAATATTATACGTTCACCTGGATTAAATTCAGCAGGTACGTACAAAGCGAATATATATATTTTTGCTCGAAGAAGGTCACGTATCGGTGCAAAAAGACGTACAAAATAGAAAAAAAAATTTTTTTTTTTACAAAAGTATATGACTCGCTAGCAAAAAAAAAAGAAGGAAAAAACCGCAAACAACAAGAACCCTCCAAAAAAAAAGAGGAACGTAACAGTTACTGGTGTACAATGAAGGTCAATAAAACATATATACAGCTGTCCGAAACTCGACGACTCAATCCTTCTTACATATACGAGCAACAAGTCGAAAAGCGCAGTTGCGTGCCATCGCTTTCTTTTTTTTTCTTTTTCCAGCGTATAAGTGGTGCGAGCATTGGTGTCAATCCTTGGCGCGGCAATTACAGAGGCATTCATTGCTCGCCGTATGGGGGCACATCTCGCGCCCCATGATGCCGTGTCAGAGATCTTTACATGGGAATTTGCGCTGCTCACTTGTGTATGTACCGTTAGACGAAGGCTTTTGTATATATATGATACATATTCGAGGGCTGCGCGCGGCGACAATGCTCTCGGAATTGGTGTCGCTGACTTTTTGAAGAACCGAGAGAGAGGCTTTTCCGCTTTACTGATGCGGCTTGTTACGAGAAAGGTCGTGTGTGTATATATCGGTATACATATAGTATAAGGGTGAAAAGTTTCCGGAGGGGGATTGGAGATAATGGAAGAAAAAAAACAGAAAGTGAGCGTTAGTGGAGTCTCTAAAATGAATATAATTGCGTTTGAATGCGTAATGCAGTCTATTTATATGATGAAGTTGGTTTAATCGTTTTGCAGTTAATTTTGTTTCCATAATACATTTTGCTTTATTGATGAATAGAAAAATTAATCGTGAAAATTCTTTTCTGATACATTTGTGATCGATTGCACTGATTTATTGATGAAAAAATTCGGAAATTTTATATAAGCTTACGAAACCTGCTTGCTGAATAATTACCTTTGAATAAAAAAAGAAACTAACCGAATTATATTGTAAAACGTTCATAATCTACATAATAGCATAAATGTGTAAAGGCAATTTTCTCGTGGCAGCTGTATACAATTCGCATACGCCGTATAGAACATCATAGCATATAAAGCTAGAAAAGCGGATACGAAGTGCTGACTTCTGGGTTTATATCTCATTGTTTGTGTGTTTGGCTCGACGACATGTTGACGTGAAAAAGTATGGCCTCATGTATCCCGCGACAAAAGGAGCTTATATACGTCACACGCGTATTATGGCTCTTTTTCGTCTCTCACACTGGTTTTTCTGACGCGCTGGAAAAAAAAAAAGAAGAGGCTGCACCTCGAGGAATTATATATACGAGTTGCTCCAGTTTTGTACAAAATGCGACTACGGGGGGTCTATATGCCAACGACGCCCGACGGCTCTATTATATGCGCCAGCGAGGGTTTGCGCGAGCGCACAGCAACGCAGGGCGTCGGAAAATATATACTTGTATGTATACATGTATTTTATTGTACTACCGCCGAGCTATACCGCTGAGTGACTTCGTGTGTACGTATTATTATTAAGTTAATACTGGTTTAGCTGCTCTTTTTTTCTAAAATCGCTATATGGTCGAATTACACTATAAAGTAAAAAAAAACATGTTTGCAGCTCTCTATCGTCGAAATTAACGAGAAAGCGGCACATACAAGCTGCATACATACTAGAAGAAAGTTAACGAGACGTCTTAGCGGATATCAAATCCATATGCCATAGACGCGAGGAGAGAGGTATTTTCTCTAAAAACACTTTCTCCGACTTCTGTTGAACATGCCTGGCGCACATTACTCCCAACTTTTAAGTCATATCCTGGCGCTTCCTCGTAAAATATTTTTCCAGATTTTCTCCGAGACGCGGAAAAGGAAAGACTCTCCAGTCCTAAAATAATGCGCCGTTTGTTTAGCTTCTGCATCGCGCCGCGAAGGAGAGAGAGAGAGAGAGAGAGAGGAGTGAGCGCGTGCATTGCAAGCAGCAAGGGGATGATTGACGTGGGACGGGTTCCCGTCACTTTGCGCGCACGTGCGCCCGCGAAGGAGAGAGCCGCGCAGCCTTTGGCGGTCTATAGTGAGAGCTTTCAAACTGAGACAGGGAGAGGGAGGAAAAGCGACCTTTTGTATACGCTTGCTCGCGGTGTCTTGATGTACATTATAATGTATATATACTTGACGAAGGAATCGCTTTTTGAATTTGTTTTTTTTTTCTTATTTGGGACGCGGTTCAAGGATTATACGACAGCTTGGAGTTTATACGTGTGGATCACTTGATTCTCATGGTAAGAAAAAAAGGAAGGGTTTTTGAATGCTCTTTTACTTATTTAATTGTCAGGTAGCGAGGCTATTTTTATCTAATCTTCATTCTGTGAATTCTTCACGTTATAGTGTCAGCAGACGTGAAAAAGAAGAGTTACGTGTCAACTGCGAGTATATATAAGGGTTTGGACAAAAAAGTAGTGTCTCAATGTTGAATAACGGTTTCGGAATTGAATTTACAATGTTGATTATCCATATCACTTCGAAGCTAAACAGCAAAATAATCGAAAGTTATTTAACTTGAAGGGGAAATTCAAACGGATCGGTTTTTATTTGAATCACGAAAGTATAATAATTTTTTCTACTCCAACTATCCGAACCGCGATAACAAGGACTTTCTTTTACATTCATCCACGCCCCTATTAAAAAAAAATAAATGTAAAACCAAAAAAAAAATAAAAGGAAAGCTCGTCCATAATTCGACCATTATTCCCCATGGCCGTCCGCACATAATATATAACGTAATAAAAAATCGCATCGCAGCTTTGCAACAAAAAAAAAAGCTCGCTCGTTAAAAAAGAGCATCGCACCCGTAGCTTCTCTCTATATATACCTATGTACACGGTGAAAAAGAGGGAGAGAGAGAATACAAGCGGCGCGTTACACACGCAGGCGAAGGGTGAAAAACGCTGTACAGAAGGAGGGAGGGCGTCAACGAAAATCCACAAGTATCCAATGGGCAAACGACATGGTGGACTAGGATCGACCAATGAGAGTTGAGTATTCGTCAGCCACGCCTCCAACCAATAGCGACACTGTTAGTCTCACTTTGGCTCACTCCCCCGCTCACGACCAACTGGTAATTCTCGTTTTTCTCGTCTCTCTCTCTCTCTCTCTCTTTCTCCTCTTCTTCTTCTCTCGCGCTCGCCGAGCTCGAACTGCTGCCGTATAGAACTTTTAGTCAGTCAGTCAGTCGCTCGACTCGGATGCGTGTGCGCGCACCAACGCAGTGCTCCTCGCTCTCGCTCTCTTTTCTCCTTTCGTTCGGCTCGTTATCTTGCGTTCTTCTTGACTATCCAACGTGTTGTTTCGAACGATCGGAGCCAGCAAGTTTCGTCGAAAGTGCGCGCTTTATACGCAGAGAGCGAGAAAGAGTGAATCGTCGTCGTCGACCATCTTGACGAGAACACACGAGAGCTTTGGCTATTATATACGGATGTGTGGGTGTTTTGTTGAGGGACACAGTGTTTTTCGCGGTGGTGATAAGTGCTGGTGATTTGAAGAAAAGAGAGGAAAGAAACGAGCAGTAGCGGAGCAGAGAGCAGAAGAGACTTTGTAGAGTGAAGTCAGTCGGAGAAACTGGTCGTCTTTGGCTCTTCTAAAATTAGGCGCGCCCGCGCGCACCGCTCTATAAATACCCCCGTGCGTCTCTACACACACACGTACACGTACACGACTTTGTACAGCGGCGCTCACTCGCGCGTGAATCGCACACCTCTCGAAAGAAATACGAAACCCGCTGGCAGATACACACTGCAGGCGAATAATCATTGCTGTCAGTGTGAGCGAGTTGCGGGCGGGAAGACATGAGCATGGGAAAAGGAGCGTGGTGTGCAAGGATAAAGACCCGTCGCCGCTCGTCGTCGTCGTCGTCGTCGTCCAATTGAACAGAGCGACGAGTGATCGTGCAGTGCAGGCGTGCGGAGTTGCGATTTGGAAGAATCATAGAGAGTGGCGGCGGACGAGATAGTCAGGCATCTACGCCTGCGGGGCAATGAGGTGATGATGGCCTACGGGGGAGCCGGCGCTTCCGCGATGGGAGCCACTTCGGCCGGCGATGTTGTCCAACAGCAGCAGCAAACTCAGCAGCAATCAGATTACAGTCCGCAGGGTACACCCACGGCACAACCCAGCATCGACTCGCAAGCTTATCATGCCAATGCTGCGCAAACCAATTACAGTCCACAGGACAGTCCTGTTGTCGCCGCGTCGGCTACTAGCTTTGGATTCACTCAGGAGCAGGTCGCCTGTGTCTGCGAGGTACTTGCTTTATACGTATAATATACTTTTTCTGTTACTCCTCTTTTTTTTTTTGCTGTTTATTGTGCGGGTGATGAGATGACGGCTTTTAAGGTGGCGAAGCAAACAATCTATTATTTGCTGTTGTGTATATCATCATCCCGCCCGCGAACGGTGATTATTCGGTAGCACTATTCTAACGTCTCGTTTTGGCGAACTTTCAATTTCAAGGCCGCACGTCATCTCATCGTCCGCATTTTACCCTCTGTCTGTGTGTTATCTTACGTCAATTAATTTTTTTTTCTTCGAGCTTTTTGTAAGCCTGCCGCTTATAATTCATGTGTACTCGGGGAGAGAGAGATTCCTTTTTCGGTACGACCTTCTTTTACGTACAATATAAAATAAAAAAGTTTAAAGGTGTTGCTGCCAATCTGATACCTCGTCAATTATCCAGTTTATCGCTACTTCGTGTATCTCTCTCGCTCATCGGCGATTATATACGTATATATACTTGTAACATTCGTATAGTATAATTCGTTATTTGTTTCCGCGTGTGATGCACAAATATAGACCGGCGAAATTGACGTGTGCGCGCGGCGGCAATTGAAATTAATTTAACATGGAATTTTTATGCGATAATATGATGCCGAAAAAGCTCGGTTAAAGTGTCGTTAATTTTACGCCTACCATTTATTTAAAAAAAACCTTGAGCGTTGTTTATGCTAATTATCGCGCACGTCCGAAAGTCACACGCAGCAGCATGTTCTAATTTACTTTTTTTTATTATTGTTATCTTTCTCTCTCTCCGAGTATATTATACTTAAAGTACATGCAGGCTTCAAGCTTGTTTATATATTTGTGCCAAACGCGCGTAATAATTATTATCATAATCAATGGTCGAAAGCTCGCGTATAGTTTTTCCTCTCGATCACACACACACACACACACACACACACACACACACACACACACACACGCACATTTACATTCGTCTACGAGGAAATAGGCACGCACAATAGTTTTCTAAAAACAGCCGGCGAACTTTACGACGTATAAGATTTCCAAATATTGACGTGCACCCACGATACACACACATACACACTCTCTCTCTCTCTTCTCTCTCTCTCTCTCTCTCTCTCTCTCTAAAAGAAAGTTCATCAATTTGCTTTGCCGTTGCGCGCGGGCTCGCGCGAAAAAAGAGTTTTAAAATATACTGCATCGCGACTCGGGGCATTTTACACGGCGCGGCGCTTCTTAAATAATTGCCCGCTCGACTCGTTCGCGCCGCGGAGGAGCTTTTATAGCAGCGCGTAAATCCATCGGCGCGTTTGACTTTAACGCGCGCTGAGCTTCGCGCGACTTTTTGCGATGGACAATATATATATATATAACGACGTCTTTCGCTCGCTAACTATATTCTCGTGATTTTTTCGCATCGCTTGATTTTTATTATTGATTACGCGCCGCCGCGGAAAAAATTATATACGCTTTCGTGCGCTAAATGTGTGATAACTGCTAAACAGCTTCCATTTATTTTATTTCATTTTTTTTTGATGAATGTATGTGTTGCACTTTTATATGTCTCATATATGTAAATCTCACAACGCTTATATGTTTTGTGTTTTAACGGCATCCAGAATGAATAATATATAACGGGGGAGGACGTTTGTGCGTGTTGTGCACGGCTGAGGAAAAACTTCGCTCTTTTGCCCTCGTCACACAGGCCCTATTTTTTTTCAAAAATGAAAATATCGAGTCATTATCTGTTGTGACGTGGGAGCTAGTTGTCTTGTATCTCAGAGTCATATACGCGGTATTATTTTGTCGCGAATGATCATTGAAATATAAACGATCTCGTCGCGTTGTCTGATTGGCCAAAAAAGAAAAAAAAAAAACTTAATTTTTTTATTTATTCATTTCTCTTCTCTTTTTTTTCTCTTCAGCGGGAGATCGTGGCGCTTCTTGAATTGAAACGATGCGTACGCGATCTCGCTGCACCTTCAAAATTTTCTCGTCAGGGCAGCTTTGAATTCTTGACAATCGCACTTGCTACCAATATAAAAATAGTTCAAGACTTGAAAGCTGCCCGTGCAATCAAATGATATAAAAGTACAAGATAAACTAGTGAAATTAAAAAAAAAATTAATTAAAAAAAAAGGAGAGCGTGGTGATGAGTTAAGCCGACTAACAGTGTGCCCCCGGTGTCCTATCGTCTATGAAAAGACGATGGTGTCGTCTGTGCAGGTGCTGCAGCAGGCGGGCAGCGTGGATCGTCTGGCGCGCTTCCTCTGGTCGCTGCCCGAGTGCGCGAGGCTGCGCAAGAACGAGAGCGTGCTCAAGGCCCAGGCGGTCGTCGCCTTCCATCACGGCAAATTCAAGGAGCTCTATCAGATACTCGAGAACAACAATTTCAGCTCGCACAATCACGGCAAGCTGCAGTCGCTCTGGCTCAAGGCCCATTACATCGAGGCGGAACGCATGCGTGGCAGGCCACTCGGCGCCGTCGGTTAGTTTACATCCACCTTTTTTCACTTTCAATTTTGTTTGTTCGCTCGACAATTGACGCTAATTTATAACTATACTCCTATTGATTTAAATGTATAATCAAAGGCGTTCGAGCGTCGTAATTACATGACATCGAGTTTAATAACACGTATATTATTTCAACGCGGATATACAGGCAAATACCGAGTGAGGCGCAAATTTCCATTACCCAGGACGATCTGGGACGGCGAGGAGACGTCGTACTGCTTCAAGGAAAAGTCGCGACTAGTGCTGAGGAAATGGTACGAGGCGAATCCCTACCCGTCGCCGAGGGAAAAGCAAGAGTTGGCCGAGAACACGGGACTCACCACCACCCAAGTCAGCAATTGGTTCAAGAATCGCCGGCAAAGGGATCGAGCGTCCGAGCACAAGTGAGTTTTTCTTTCAAAAACTTTTGACTTTCGGAAAAGAGAAGTTGAGCCCCTCTTTTCTTTTCCATGGGATAACAATAACACCGTCGTTGGGAAAATTAGTATGGGAGAAAGAAGAAAAGGACCGCGCGAGCGCAAACATTCTACTAATGTAAATAATTGCCTGAGTTTCTTTTGGGTCAGTTCATGCCAGGCTTGGGCAGTCACAATATACGGACTGCGTGAATAAATATAAACGCGATGAAGGTTTTCAGATTCCATCGATTGTTACATTGTACGTAGGAGTTTTAATTAATACGCGGTGTCAGAAACGTTGAGAAGCCAATTCGTCGTCGTCTATTTACAGACATAATCTCGTTAAAAATTTTAGTGTATAGGCACGGCAATAATCTCTCTCTGTCTGCTTCGGCTAATTTACAGAGTTGCCAAAGAAAAACTTCCATTAAATCGAGCAAACACGACGAGGCTTCGCTTCCAAAACCATCAAGCTTCGTCAACACGATAAAAATGCGGAATATAACCGACGAAAAAAAAAAATAATAAAAAAATTTTTTCGCAGTTTTATATACCTAAACGCTCGCGCGACACTATATACCAAAGCGTATAGGGTTCGTGTTGTTCCGAAGGTCGTTGCTCCAGATCCGATTTTAGATCCTCTAAAGCTTTAAAGCGCGCTACTCTGCAGTGCCTCGCTATATATGCCAGGCTAAAGCGCGTGACGTGTCTCCCACGACGACGACGACGACGACACACTTTTCTTCGCTCGTTGCGCAAACAATTAAAATACGCTCCTTAATCGATGTGATTTATCGATCGGATCTACAATTAAAAGTACCCAAGCGCGCGCGAGAAATATTAAAGTTTTTAACGAGAGATTGGAGTTTTTTTATTGCTCGCCAAATTGATGATGAATTTGGGATTTTGTTTTCCTCGTTAATTAATCGCCAAGTTTATTATTCGTCATTGCAGTTTTATTTGTTCGAAGCGAATGTGTGTGTGTGTGTGTTTTTCTGTTCCACCTGCAGTTCTCTCTCTCTCTCTCTGGCTCACCGCAGTCGTGCTCACGACGTACACGTCGTCCTTACTACTTGTATATATACCGTAGCCGCGGGGAGGAAGTGGGAAGCACCACCGTGGACGACTCGCGCCACGGGCTACGCGTATCGAGTTTCTTTATGGCTTCTGTATGTATGTATGTCTGTGTATGTATGTTTATTCCCATAGACACCGTTGTTGTCTACTTCCATTCTATCCTCCATAAAACTCCTGTTTTTTCGCTAATACTTTCTATGTATAGTTAAAAAAAGCTTCTATTCGAAAGAAAAGTACGTTTGGCAATTAACCCACGAGCGCGAATGAATCATCGACAGCAAAGAGTTAATATGTATTATACATCGGCGCAGAGTCACACTTGTACGAGTGCAGCCGCGTGAGAATAAAGCGAAGGGCTGCGGCCGAATTGATCGATCCGCGGAATATTAATTACACACAGGAAATCCCACAAGAAGTATACATACATGTGCGGCTCGTGCACCTGAAATATTGAATTTTCCATTTCGTGTGCATGTGTGTGTTTTTTTTTCTACCCGCACGGTTAATTGGTTTATTGCGCAATATATACCAGGTTGAGACCCCCCCTCTCCCCGTGCAATGTCGATACTTTTTAATCATCGCTATATGCACGCACATTTATGCCTTCGATATAAAATATACTTTGCTAATTGGCGACGAAAATACTGCGTGGCTTTTATGAAAAAAAAAGAGCGGACCTGTTATATAGCGTGACTGGTCCCCGGGGATTGGGGGGCGTACATGTGAGTGGGCGTCTGCGCATAAGTGAAAAAAAAAGAGAGAGAAGGAAAGAAGCATATGTCGACGCGAGTTGTATGTAAAATCCCGGCGGCACGTTTATCGCTCACGCAGGGTTTGCCCTATATATGTCGATTAGGCGCATTCTTGTCGCGTTTTTTTTTCTCATTGCCAAGCGCATTCTCCACACTCGCGTCATGCAAATGGCATGTATTTTTTTTCTTCCTCTGTTGTGAAAATAGAATGTTTTTGAAAATAGAAGGAAAGAAAGTCACGTTCGTCCGGTTCATCATTATTTTCAGATGACACCATCATTTTCGCCGAGTGCGTGCTTTTAATGAACTATACATATATGAAGTTTGTTTGGATAACGATAAGCTCTCTACTGCATCCGTGGCGCTTTTCTCGCTAATACGAGTGATTGAAAAAAAAATCTAAACTAATATGATATCCGTAAGAAGCTTCTTGGTAAAACTCCCTTTTTCTTTTGCACTTTGAGTGTTTTTTTTTTGGTTCGTCGTCGACTTCTTTTCTCTCTCTCTCTCGTTCTTGCACGTAGAACGGAGCTCTCTATACGATGTGGAGGTGCAGATAAGCCGAGGCATATAAAGCACGGAGATGCTGCGTACCATCAGATCAGCTCTTTCCGCGTAATCCACAGCTGCATATAAGACTCGCGCACTTATTTTTTCTCTCTTTTCTTCCAGATAAGTTTATGTTAATTGCGTTTTACTTTGTTTACTCGCTTCTGACTAACAAACTATCTGTGTTTAGGTCACTTTTCCCTTCTTTTTTTTGGAAGATTCGATATAAATTTCATTCGTAATTATTTCTAAAAAAACCATTTACATTATTCATTAAATTTTCAATTTCAAATTCTTACAGGTAAGAGCTAGACATTTATATGGTTTCATTCAAAAAATTAAAGAAATTTACAAACTTTAGTGTTGATTTAGAAAACGGTGTACAAACTTTACGATGTTCGCATAAAATCAGAGAAAAAAAGTGTTTAATGAACAATTTTATTGAACAAAATGACGACGCTGTTTCAAACGAATTATCACGATGTTCCGCGTCTTATGGGTTTCTCAGTTTGTGTCTTTCGCAAAACATTAACAAACTAAGTAATTATCTTGAAACTATATAGCTGAGGCGCGCAAGCTCTTGTTAGCGGAACATTTCTAGCGGATCCAAAAACAATTACATAATAGTCATTTATTACAATATTTCTTCCTCTTTCGCATGTTCTCGTGATATTAACTGTCATCGATGACGAAATCTAACGTAAAACTGAATTTTCCAAACTCGCTAGTATGATTCATTTGATAAAAAATTTGAGTAAACATCCGAGTGCAAGTAAACAAGAACCGCGCAGAGTGTAGCATTCGAAAAATAAAGTGCAGTCCATTAGTTTTAGTAGAAAGACCGGCAATAGTAGTGTCGGCAGCGAAAAAAGGAAACAGAAGTATGAGAGCAGCAAAGCAGCTCTTTGCTCTGAATTTCGGTGGGAGCGCGTGCACACAGAAAGTAATGGCGCACACACGCAGTTGTTCTTCGCTCCCTCCTTTTTTCTCTCTCTCTTCCTCCCTCCTCATGCAAACAAAACATCGCTAATGTAGCTAACATTTTGTGGGGGCTGCACAGCTTTTTCGTCCTTCTATACGAGATCCTTCGCCACGCGACATTTTATACATACTTTTGCTGGCATTTCACTGTTGCAGCATCTCTCGACTGCATTTCCAAACGATTACGAAAGAGTATAACGGAATAATTAAACATCCGCTTAATACTGCCGTAGTAAGTCTGACGTAAGCTTTATAAAGTTCTCTTATCAGCTTTTATAACGGCGTCGTCGGCGCCGCGCACGCACGCTTACATTTCTTTTAGTGCGTCCCTTTGTTATTATTTCTCAAACGATTGTAAGACGAAACATCCACACTTAAGTATACGAAGCGCTGAATTGTTGACGCCAAATCCTTATCGCTATTCCGAGTTCCATGAAACAAATCTGCATTCTTTTCAAATCGCACTCGACGCGCTTTAATTGGGTCGTCATCACTCTACTCCGCGCGTGCTGCACTTATAAATGAGAAATGGATCGATGCGCAGAGAGGAAAAAAAGCTCAATATTTGCCGGCGTGTGACTTCCGGAAGAAAAAAAAGGTTTTTTCGGGTATAACAGCAGCTGCTATATATATATTGCTATTAGGGGGCGTATACCCAGAGCGACGACGACGACGACAACGAGCGACGACGGAAGCCCAAGTCCCGGGGATGGCTGCGCCAATATTGACTCTATATGGGATGGCCCTCGAGCGAGAGAGCTCCCCAGGACGAAGGGTGGCGCTTTGCTTGCTCTCTCTCTCTTTCTCCCCTCTTCTTTTTTATGTTCTCGCGCGCGCGTACAGAGACGTAACATCCATGGCGTCGGTCTCTTTTTTTTTTGTTCATTCTTGGATTTGGAGCACAGTACGCACATGTTTGTCAGAGTCGGAAAACGGAAACGCGACAATAGCTGAGTGCGCGCATAGTACGTTACGCGTGTGTTTTATATACGATCAATTGGACGGCTGTCCGTCGCTTTTTTTTTTTGATAGAAATCGATCGCGATCGCACACGACACGGATTTGCAGTATACACCATGCGACAGCGCACCTACGCGCGCAGCTGTCGATGAAATCGTTTTTGGGAAAAACGGGATTTGTATAGGTACCAGCTCGCGAGGGTTGCTAAAATCCTTATCCGATTCGCTGCAGTCGCCTACTCGCACACACGAGCAGATTGACAAATTCCGATTAGATTGACAAATTTACGATTCGGTAGATATATATATTGTAGCCACGGACATTTTCAAACGTAAGTCTCTCGTTGTTGTTTCTCTTCGCGTCTCGCAAAGGAGGAAGAGAACTGCGAGAAATAAGTGCGCAGCCATGATGCACATAATCTTGCTTGCTCTGCGCGCGTTTTAGGAAGGCCCACTACACATTTGGCTCGGCCATTTTTTGGGTCCCGTATATATAAAAACGCTCTAGCAAAGACACGCTTTATAACAGCCACGAGCAAGAAGCTCTTATTCCCCCTCTTGGTTCACTCTCGTTTTTTTTTTGCTTGCACAGGCCTGCCTCTTTTTCTCGGAGAGAGAGAGAGAGAGAGATCCTGTCAAATCTTGACAGGTTGTCGGAGGGTATATACACATACACATGCGTACGTATACGTACTCACTCCGAGTGGTGTATGTGTGTGTGTGCCTGCACAATCAGTGCCATTCTCTCCCTTCTTCCTTTCTCGACTGAAGAAGAAGACGACGACGACGACGACGAAGAAGAAGAAGGGCAAAAAAAAAGGAATGAATAATCTCGGAGGGAGAGAGAGAGAGGGGCCCTTTCATTCATGCGCGCTTGTTCTCAGAATATGCCCCCGCTTCTCCCTCTCTCTCTCTTTCGCGTGCGTGTGCTGCTTACTTGCCTTTGATATTATGTCTCGGCAACGACCATGTCTCTCTCTCTTCTGTGACCGTGTATGGAGCTTTACGTGCTGCTGCTGCTGCTGCTGCGGTTGCCATTCCCCAAAAGCCCATCAGGAAAGCCGGCTTCGAGGAATCTTGTTTGCAGGGATTCGTCTCTCTCTTTTCGGCGCAGAGACCGGCTTTTTTTTCTTCTTCTTCTTCTTTATTCGTTCCTCCAATTTAGAGGTGAAAGTTCGTCAAATGGCGGCTAATTTAGCTGAATGCTCGAAAAAAAATGCCGGTTTTTATATTTCTTCTTTTTCTTTCGGGGAACACAAATGAATCAATTATTTGTCGTAAGCTTCATTGTCTGTGAATTTAGGAAAGCTCGTGAATAGAGTAAGGACGGCAGTTAATCAAAAATTTTAACGCCCAAAATGCATTCTCGTCGCGGTGTTATAATTAAAATTTCAGGCAGAACAATGCGAGAACGACGACGAAGAGCAGTGGGATAGAACTTCAAAAATAATCCAATCGCGTTTGGCAGACAAAAGGAGGTTGCGCATGCATATAAGTCGTGGTCGTCCATCTTTGAAACAATAGTATAGCACAGCTTGAAGCGCAGGATATAGTGCGTCGTTGATACGCGTGATTTGAGTAGTGTAAAGAAGACGAGGCTGTTTGCAAGCTCTGATTGTTTTCGCGCTACAACAGGCGGAACTGCTCCGTGAGTACTGTGCACGTATAAGCCAGTAGCCTAGTGTAATTGGCCTGTCTGCGCGCGTTGAGACTTCAGAGACTGCTGCTGCTGCAATATGGGCGATCATCATGAGAGTCAAGCTTAAATAGCCTCTCAGACTTCACGCCCGCGATACTTACCCTCGAGCTGTTGCTGCTGCTGCTGCTGCTACTGCCGAGTTGCAGTGCGCTCGCGTTCGAGTTACATAATGGAGCCATTAATATCAATGGCAATTAGGCGTCTCCGAGGTTGTCTGGCTCGACAATTTCGCGCAGACACAATGCAGCTCTCTCTCACTCTCGTTTTAGAGGTTCTTATATTCTCCCACCGAAAAATTCTCTTTCTCTCGCTCCCCTGCACTTACACGTCGCGTGTTGCGTAAACAGAGAGCTTGCGACTCTCTGACTCATCTTTAGAGAGCTTTCGCCAATGCACACACACCATATCCATAGCTCTGATCGATTGTTATCGACGGACGCGTAATAATTAAAGGCAGCCTTCTATCCTGGATATCGTGTTACAAGCACTATGTGCTGCTTATGTAAATACGACAAGGTTAAGATCGATCGAATTTTCTTCTTCTCTTCTTTTGGATTTTCCAACAATGGGAGATAAAGAGAGGGCCTATGTGTGCGGCTACCGAGCAACAATGAACCTCACAATTGCTATACATAGGTAATTCATCTCTATTTAACTTCGTCAAAAGACTCGCGGATCGTTGCACTTCGATACAGCTCTTTTCTGCCGAACCGATCAGCCGCGATTAATCGACTAGATTTTTCTCGAGTGTGGCGCTTCTTCTTCGGAGTAGAGAGAGAGAGAGAGAGAGAGGAAAAAAAAGAGCAACGATGGATCAAGAGGATTTCGAGGCTTCGCCGTGGGTGGCATGGTGCGATGCGTATATAATGCGCAGTGCACTCGGCGCGGCCTCTTCTTCGTTTTTTTTTCTTCTTTTTCTTCTTCTTCGTCGTCGTTGCTTTTTTTTTTCTCAACTCGCGCCGCGCATTCGCGTTCGACCGAGCGAAATCCCTTTACCGCCGGTAAATTCGATAATCGGCTGTCTTTTTTACACGCGTAGCTATACACTATAGGCGCGCACCCGTGCAACCGGCTGTATGCGTATATCGTATTATGTGAGGCTTGGAAAAACTTCTGTCATGCGTTCAGTCTTTATTTTGTACTTTGATAGTCGTACAAGAGGCTTTCATTCGTATATTACCAGCGATTGTATTGAAACTATCTGTTAATATATTTATTTCTAATTTGAGATAAATGAAAACTTTAATATGGTACGATGAGATTTCTACAATTTACAAAATTTTAGTTTTTTCTGAAATTTTTACCAAACTCGCTGATCATATTGGGCTTCAGATTCGTGAAAAATATATGGAAAAAGAAGAAATCTATTTATCTAGCAATCCTGTGCAATTTGAATTAATGAATAACTCGAGGAATAACTTCGCTTTATAAATTTTTAACGAACTTGCCTCTTATATTGGGCTTTAATGTTACAAAAATTTGATAGAAAATATAAATTCATTTTTGAGAATTTTCATAATTTTAATTTTCATAAAACTGGAGATTCAATTGCTTTTCACTTGGGCTGAAATGTTAATTATAAATCCCGATGAAATTCTTAAAATTAATGAAAATATTCATGAGATTTTGAGTAAATTTTTTTTCTAACTGGGAATGAAGTAATGAGTTTGAAAAATTATATTGAAATATTTATCCAATGTACTTGTCATTTAGAAAAATAAAGTATAAAGTACATATGTGAAATCACACAATGAATTTGTTGGATTACTAGCTTCAAAAATTGAAATCGTTCAAAAATTCAAATTCGTTTCTTGCACATCTGACGTATCGACGTTTATCTAAATTTCTATTAGGATTTCGCACCGTATATCAACAGCCAAAACCCATGCTGACACTCTGAATGGGTACAGACGCCACGCAGTCGGAGCACTACCGAATCAGCGGCGGCGCGGTGCGTAATCCGGATCAGCGAGTCCTCGGAACACCGAAAGCGTTTTAAACTGCCTCGACGACGAGCGCCACTAAACTAATTTAGTGGCCCATCGAGACAGTAAGCGCGATTTGTCTAACCTGTGCTCCACCTCTTTTTCATCTTTTTTTTTTGGTATTGTGACGTGTAGTTACACACGTTGTGCCGCGCGGGCGCGAGCGCGATGAAGATAAGCAAAGCGACTCCTTTTCGCTGACTTGTCAAATTTACCTCTTAATCCCGAGAGCTCGTTCTTTCTTCCTCGAGGATCGAATTGGGGTGGCGCGAGCTTTTTCGTTTGCTGCCTTTTTATGTCTCTCGGCTCTCAAAAAGCCGATTATAAACTTATCTCGCATCTATAAATGCTTTCTCTTCGATCTCGCTCCTTCGTTATTTTTTTATGGCTTTTTAAACTGCTTTATTTGAGAGCAACTTGGCCGTGAGTAATTTTCTTAAATTTGATTTTATTGACAGGAACACGAGCACATTATTAAAAGGATCGCTCCGAATGTTTGTTTTCTTACTTCTCCCTCTACCCCGACTTTTTATATAGATTGGTTTCGCGGTCTTCAAACAATGTTCTGGTAGCGATATTTCACACTGTTTTCAATGCGAGATCTTTAGAATTTAAGAACGCAATATTTTCAAATTAGAATTCCAAAATTTTCAACCGATTTAAATTCTGTGAATTTATTTTATTTTTCCATAAAAAAATACAATGAAAAGAAAGTATATGCAATTCACAATCCACCGAAATTTCCCTCCGTCGCACTGTCAAGTAGCCAAACAAAATTCTACCACGTGCCCGTCAGGCGTACATAAATATCAGTCTACTTTTGCGGAATCGGAAAATCATCCGGCGTACTCTCGCAGTTAAAATACATAACGCATCTCTTTGACAGACAAGACTCGTCGTGCGGCGGTGAATCACGCGAATATAACTGTCAGTCAAGATCAAAAAGGGAAAACAGCCGCTAATTGGTGGAAAAACATAGCATAGCCATGCGCTTGCGAAAATTGGCCTATAGCGCGAAAAGCCAAGTTTGGCTTATGCAAGAGATGGAAACAAAAAGAAAGAAAAAAAGCAAGCAAGAGGTGTAAATAACTCCCGGGAGAGAAAGTCGCCTCGTCATGATCATCGTCGTTTGTTATATACCTGGTGCTCAGGTTTTTCGCTGCGGGTGGTTTTTGCCCCTATATCTGTGTACCGTTTTAACCACACACACAAGGTAAGGGGGTTAGTAAACACGAGAACTGACCGCTGCCGTTTTCTCCATTATTTTAACAGGCCCCAAATTTTCTCCTGCGTATCTGCTTATAGAATCAGCTGCTGGCTACTTCTGCTGCTCTTTCTCTCTCTTGGAATATCACCTGCCGGGAAAACGATGCTCATGTGTGTGTGCGGGGGGTAAACAAAGACGATGTGTGTGCTGGCTGATGCTACTTATTTTTCGCTGATTTATGAAGCATTATATTAAAATCGTTCTGTAAAAAAAAATACATCAAAGAGAAATTGTGCAATACATTAGCGCATCAAGTGGAATTAGAAACTAGCAAAAGATCAATTATAAATACCGGTGGCTCGCGTAATTCGCGCGGGAGGTTCTCTCGATGATTAATACTGCGTCCAACTGTCAGTCGGCATTTTCTCGAAGCTATACTATTATACGTTTTCGTGTAATGCGCCACCGCGCTCCGTTAATTGCCAAGTAAAGCGAAACTGCATCGGAGTGAAACAACGCTGCGACTATCGTCGTCTTCGTTGTCGTCGAGTAAAAGAAGAAGGAGAAAAAAAAGAGCACGTCACGCGTGTGACAATGCCTCGAGAGTGATAAATCGCCTCGCGTTCTCTCTCTTGGCTCTCGACTGTCTAATAATATTGTCTAGATCGGTGGCTTCCTCCTCCATCCATTTCGTCGCGTGCGTGTGAGTTTTGAGGGGGGGAGGTGTTACGAGAATAGGTCACAAAAATTTTTTTTTCTTTTTTTTCGCTCGTCGTCGTCGTCGCGATAAATCGCTTGTTGCGCGTACGATATGTGTGTATAAATACGCAACGCCCCCGAAATTCCCCGCGAGCAACGTCAGTCAGTCAGACCCGCATAACAGCAGTATACAGAACGCGTGCGAAGAAAAAAAAAACAGCTATCTCCTCGTTTACGCGCGGATAATTTATTTGAAAATAAAAATGTTTATCGAGGCGTCAATCGCCAAAGTGTATGTGTGGGGGTCCCTCCCGTGGCTTTCCTATCTCGTCGCCACTATCTTTTCCCGAAATACAACATTTTTATATACATGTATATACAGCACAGTTACTGTGCGCGCGCGAAAGAGAGGTGCTATCGAAGGATACTAAGACACACATATAGAGAGAGAAAGAGAAATAAAACGAACAAGTGTGTGTGTGTAAGAGAGAGGGCAGTGATATTTTCCTCTCTTCTGCTCGTTCTTTTTTTCGTTCTTCGCGTGGTCGTCGTGGTCGTCGTCGATGGGGCCACCCGCTGCATCTACATCCCGGGCCTATAAACCGAAAGAGGTGTCTCCCAGGTATGCCTTATCTGCTCAGCATCAGCCCGTAAATTTTCTAGCTCTTCTCTTGCACGCGCACACGCGCCACTCTCATCTTCGGATGCTGTGCGTTTGTGTGTGTATTTATACACGCAACCGATTTAACTTTGATTAGAATTCGTCCTGTCCAATCGCTCTGACTCATCATTAGTTATGTACACAATTTTTTTTTTGGACGTTGCTGGAAAAAAAAAAATTCGAATTCTTCTGGCTTGTCTTTCTTTACTGGGTCACAGCAAATACAGATTTATACACAGTTGAGCCATTTAGATGTGGTAGTCGATACGCCACTAACGTTTGGAAAACATGCAAAAATGAAACAGTTCTTTTTTAATTTTTTCGATCGAAAGAAAAAGACATGTCGTTAAATGCACGAATTTAATTTTGCGTAACAATTTACGGCAGACGTAAAGATGATGTTCTCTGAAGATAAGATACGTACGACTTAAAATCGAATATTTACCGCTGCAACAAGTAAACCCGAAAAAAAGTACATAATATACCGAAAATTTTGGTTTCGCTCTCTCTATCTTTTGCGCGCAGGGATCGTTATCTAGGGCGATAAAGTTAGACCGCGAATTAGTCGGAATCGCCGTATATGGCGATAGCATCGGGTCGCCAATTTATCGAGGAAATTAAATTAGGAATTATGCAAATCGCGACCAGTTTGACGCCTTTCTCTCCCAGAAGGAAAAAAAAAGAAAGAAGAACGTGCCTCTCTCCACGTCGTTCGTCTTGTTACACGTGGTGTTTAATGAGTAGCTCGTTTTGTGTTGTACTAATTGCTCACCGATATCTAGAAAAAAAAATACAGAAAATATATTTTTTTTTTCGAAAAGATTTCGTAGATTATCGTCGCCTTTTAACGATCAGCGCGATGCTTATCTCCACGACAAATTCCAATCTCGCGAGGCCGGATGTATTTATCATCATAGCTGAACCAAAAAACGGCAACGCGATTATTCAAGAATTTACAGACTGACATAGACGCCTATATCACTTCTTTCGCTCGAAGCGTAAATCTCGCGCAGAGAACTCGTTGTCCCATCATTGTCTCTTACGGTTGGTACTTTCAAGTGTGTATATATACAATGTGCAGGCTTTATAGGTCGCGCGCGTCTCGCGGAAATAACTCTTCTTCTGCCCTCTGCCTTCTTTTTTTTTTGTTTCGTCTTTTTGTAAAGGAGTAGAGGGGGATTTATCGTCTACGAGATGCATTGTAATTTTGTCTATTCTCCTTTCTTTTTTTTTTATCGGCTCGATCGACGTGTGATCCCCGTAAATCTCCAAAGATTTTTTTTTAAACGACGTTTCTCACGCGCGCGCCAAAAAAAAAAAGGAAGAAGAAGAAGAGAAAACGGTCGATCGTAAATCAATCTGACTCACACCTAATGTGTGCACCGCGTCGCTACTAAACAGCCGCGAAGAACAAGCGTTCGATAAGTACATATATAGCGTATAAAAGGAACGACAGCAGCTTATCGGTACACGACACGCGCTTACCTTGCCGTATAAAGGCTTGATTTCGGAAGGTTTGGCGACCGGTTATCAAAACGACCAGTGTCCTACACCACTTGCCTTCGCAATTATAATCACTCGACACACGCAGCTTGGGAATAATAATAATTGACACGTTCGTTGTCAAATAATTTTCGTCTTCTAACTGACTCGTTCCGGTCGATTCTCGCCAAATTTCTCGTCTCTTTCTTCTTCTTCTTCTTTTTTTTTTTTGGAAATCCCAATTAATAAAAACAGGTGTCGCACAAGGACGCGTTCGTATCGTCGTCGGTGGAGGTCCCGCTAAATTGACTTTATGTTTACGAGTGAGCAGCTCGTTTCTCGATATTATACGACTCTCTCGCAGTCGAGGTGTCGCCCGTATACTTATTAACTCGCGCGGCAGTCGAGTGTATTCGCACTGCACTGCCGTATCCGCTCAAAACTGCACCATCAATTAAAGCCTCGCGTATATAATAATCCCTCATGTCTACAAGATGCTCCTTTATCTTCAGCTGTGCAGATTGAAATTCAAACTCGTTATTTCGCTCCATTATGAAGTTATTGAAGCCCAATTTGCATCGCTGACGTTTTTACGAGGCAATGCCATAAACTATACTTTCTGCTCTCCGTCTGTGTATACATACGCAACCCCGAAGCTAAATCAATTTGCTCGCGCTTCTGCATCGTTATAAATCGTTATAGAAAGTGAAAATCATTTTAAAAAAAAAGTTCATATCCACGAAGCTACGCGGAGGTATAATATGTATGTCGATAGAGTGCAAGGCGTATAGATATACACATATAGCGCAACGCTATCCAGTATCAGATTGGTAAATCGATCGTGGTGGTGCGCCTCTGATTTCAGTGGGCAGAAGGGCGACAAGTGCCACAGCGGCGACCCCGGCGACTCGAGTTACGAGAGCGGCGACGAGACCAAGCGCCAGTCCAGCGTCCCGACGGCTGCCGCTGCTGCAGCCGCCGCCGCAGCAGCCGCCGCGGCCGTTCAACAGTCCTCCTCCGGTCAACAGCAATCCGCCACTGGGTGTTCCGTTCAGCAGCAGCAGCAAGCTTCCACGGCAGCCTCGGCGCATCAGCAGTTGGTCGACCAACATCAGCAGCAGCAGCAGCAACAGCAGCAGGCCTCGAGTATGTACCAGTTGCCGTCGCAATTGTCGTCGCCGAGTCCGCACTCGTATCACCAGAGCCTCGCGCACTCGAGTCACCACATGCAGCAGCACCACGACGCCAGCAGCGACAGCGTCGACGACAAGCGCAATCTCCATCATCAGCTGCAGCACCACCTGCAGGGCGGACTCATACATCCGACGGCCACGCTACCTTCCCAGTCGAGCTGCGCCCAGCAGAAGAGCCAGCTCGATTACATGCAGTACTACAGCTCGCAGGTTAGTCGAATAATGCACTTTTGAAATGTGAAGGGCTGTGGAAAACTAAAAGGAGAACTTTTGGGTTTGTTCGCTTGTTGCTCGCGCAGGACTACCTGATAGGCACGCCGAGCTCGGCCGATCTGCAAAAGTCGCTACCGCACACGGCGACGTCGATGCAGATGGGCGCGATCGCGCCGACGATGGGCGCTCTGAGCCCCATGGGGCCGTCGTCGATGATGCCCACGGCCGCGGCGATGCAGGGCGTGAATCACACGATGAACGGCATGTCGGCGATGAACGGCATGGGCATGGGCGCCTACCAGGGCATGGCGGGCACGATGGGCATGTCGAGCTCGCACGCGGCCGGCTACCACAGCGCCAGTCTCGTCCTCGGCGAGTATCACTCCTTGTGACCTTGGCCGGCGCCCAGCGGCAGGCAGCGCACCAAGCAACAGTACCATCATCCCCATCACCACCATCATCATCATCATCCTGCGCAGCAGCACCTCGCCAACTATCATCATCATCACCATCACCATTACCAGCATCATCATCCGCAGGACAAGCATCATTCGTGGGACCACCAGCCCAATTCCTCGTCCTCGACCCCGCCCCCGCCCTCCTCCTCGCCGTCCTCCTCCTCTCATCATCATCATCATCATGACTCGCAACAGACCAACAAACCGGTGACTATCGTTCAGGCACGGATTTACTGCCTCGAGTAGGTAGTCTTCTGTACTTTCTAGTTTGTCTTTATTTGTTTTTTTTTCTTTTTCTTTTTCGTCGGTTTTTCATTTTTTCTTTCGAGCTTCGGCGTATCTTGCAATATAAATACGATGTGGACTGTGCTCGATCTTGCCGAAAAGGTGGCGCGCGAATTAGACACATTTTTCTTTTTCTTTGGCGGGTTCGAGAAGAGAAAAAAATCCGCCGCGATTATAGTTACCTTTTGAAGAAAAAAAAAGTATGAGTTTTCTTCTTTTTTTTTTGTTGCGAAGAGTAAGTTTGTGCGGAGCGCATAGTCGCCGCGAGAGCGTTTGTGTTAATAAAGAATATACTTGTCCTTCCTGTACATGTATGTAGATAGAACAGAATCTGCGTAAAAATAAACCACTCGATCGAGGCTTTATCAACGTGTTACGACGACGCGTCGCGCATTATTATATTATTATTATTATTAAAATATTATTAGGTACATTATGGAATAACGATGATTATTGTAGAATTTGTAAGAGGAGAACACACAGAAATACACGCCCACAGTCATGTGCGCTGCTCGCTGTTTGCGAAACAGACGCAGTCTATAGAGATCAGCAGTTCTTTTTTTTTTTTCGTTTTCTAAAGTTTTATTTTTAAATACGTGGAATTTTTTGTTTTTTGTACTCCACTTATTTTTTTAATCCAGTTTATTCGTACATGAAGCACAAAAGTATCACTCTGATTTATAGAATCGTTTTTTTTTCCTCTAGATATCTAAGCGACAATATATACTATCCCAGTGCTCAAATACTTTTACAAAAAAAAAAAAATTTCCTCAGCGTAGCTCAAAAAGAAAACTTTTTTTCGCGCATCAAAATGACGTACAAAGGTATCATAGAGTTTACTTCAAAATAACCGAAGCTGCTCGTCTTCCTTATAGCTGTGGGCTTGATTAAACGAAAGTGACACTTTATATAGAATTTAGGTGATCGTGCGATGCCGTCTGCTCGTCAACTGTACATAGTATCGTAGATTATAAGTGGAAACAAAATAAAAGTAAAGAAGGCGAGACGGCAGCCACGTCGCGTGAAGAGAAAAAAAAATAACGAGTAATAATTAGTCGATAATTGAGAGAAGCTTTCGTTCCAAATAGAATGAAGAATGGAGTTGAAAAGTGGAAAAACGAACAAAAAAAAAAGAAAGAAAGAAAGAGACGAAATATAAAAGGCGAGTGAAAGATGGTGTCGGTTGCACGTTAAACGAGGCGACGAGAGAACTGCCGGCTCGATCGGCTGTTTGGCAGAACGCGCCAACTGGGTTATGCATGTGCATGCACTCTCTTTCTCTCTCTTCTCTGTCTGGCCGCGGCAAAGCGAGCAACGATGCAAATAATGTCTGATGCTGAACGACCGAGACGCTATAAACATCCAAATGACAATTTCTTGTTTGGCTTTTTAACAAATTCCCCGGCCATTGTTTTACCTTCAAAAGCGTCGCTGCTGCTGTTTTTTTTTTTTTCAAAATTAGATCAAACAAAAAGTTATCTCTTGGAGGATATATGGAACCAGCCAGTCGAGTGTTATGCGTACAGCATCATCAAAAACGGCTTGGAGAGAGAGAAAGAGAGAATTCTAAAAATAGTGCGTTCGCTAATCCCTTGCGACGTTTCAATTCGAAACACACACATTTGATTCAATGTGATTCGAGTGATAGTTGTGATTATTTTGTTCACTAAAAACTATGTCGATTTGTAGTATTTGTTTTTTCTACTTTCCTTTTTTTTGTCCTCGGTAAAAAAGGGAAGGGAAGACCTAGAAAGAATAATTATTTATAACGTACTCATGATTTTCCGATCACTATTTTTTTTTCCTCCGTTTTGTTGCAATAATTTTCCTTTATCTTTGCGTCTGAATAATCTCACACGCACAATGTTATAACCGGCAGACTGATGAGTGAAAACGGTATAATATATTGTACGCAAATTTTTTTTTTAAACTGTATCACAACACACGTACACAGCTACATTCCGACGACTCGGCCTTTTGCAATTGTCGACAGGCCCAGTTTATTACTATACTATTCTCTCGCAAGTGGAGCTAATTTAACTAGATGTGAATTGGCTTTTGCATTTTCTTTTTTTCTTTGCCCAGTGATAATTCGACCAAAATGAGACAAACATTGTACTAGATATGGACATTTTTTGTATCCTTTGATATTGACCGGTTCTTTTTTTTTCGCTTATCACATACTATTCGAAATTATGTTGCAACATTCTATCCAAGATTTGATTTTAATGTGATAACTAAATTTAGCGCGGTGATATTTTTTAAAACTTTTTTTAAAAATTAATTATAGTTCAACATACATTGATAAAAAAAACAATCGTCTTTGCCAGAGCAATAAAAAATGTCCAGATCTACATAATTGATACACGTGACGCATAATACTGCTAAAATTTATCGACCAAAATGTAACGATATTCGCAAAAGAGACAGCAACAAATAAAGAAGCATAATCCACTTTCAGAGAAACAAGACTGCCGTAAACGTACAAGCAGTGCCACAAAATGTGCGTAGGTCAGTAAAGATGGAAACCAAATTGATCGTAACGTATATAAAGGAAGGTGAAATTTCGTGTGACGTTATTGCACCTGTACATGTTTCATCGTTATTAACGTTTAATTGTAAACCACGGACATACAAATAAAATAAATGAGCCGCATTTGTAAAAAAAAAACTTTTATCCGTTGAATGGAAACAAAAAAAAACGAAAAAGTTGTTGAACACAATTATACAAGAAAAAGGCTGCGCGGAGAAACAAATGGAAAGAAAATGAAAATAGCTTATATATACAAAAGAAAAAGTAAAAAAAACTATACTTTACGACTCTTGCACAAAGCGACATAACGAGTCACGCGCGCAATTTTTGCGTCTCTAGAGATTACACATAGAATGCGATATATATTATACATAAATGAATATAGATAACTATTATATACGTCGTATGTATTACGCGAGCACATAATTAAAAGAGAAAAAAAAAGAAGGAAAAATGCGCGAGAGAAATAGTGCGACTTTGGCCGTCGTCTGATGTATAGAAAAAATAAAATAAAACTTTCAAGTGAGTTTTATAAAGTGGTAATTATAAAGACGGCCGATCTCGTGTATTAAAGTATAACGAACAGCCCAATATTACGATGCACAATATTATAGAAAGAAACAAAACATGAAAGCTGCGCTCGAGAGGCAGATTTTAAGTCACGATGTAAGATTGTATCGAGTAAAGTTGATGTTATTTAAATTAATAAAAAGAAAGTATTGTGCAACGCCGAATAAGAAATGAAAAACAAGGCATTTTTTGTTCTCATTCACTTCACCTTCCTATCCAATTAATAACAAGCTCCTAATGAAAAAAAAACACAAAAATAACGTTTGTAATAGTTCTCAGAGGATAACGATATCAATCAAAGGTGCGTAATCTCTCGCTATCATCGAGAAGAAAAACACCGATGAGTATCAGTGTCGTATATACACAACCTTCAAAAAGCTATTAAACCCGCTCGTCGGAGAAAAGTTTTTGGATAAAAGGGCACATTGGTCGGTTTATATTAAGGGTCCCTACAGCGATCAAGAGATAAGGGACCCGTCGAGATTTCTGCCGGGCTATGAACAACAAAATAGCAGACACACGGAGAGAGAGAGAAAACGAAAAGCGCATCTGCCGCACGACGCGAGGTATAGACGGTCTTTTGTTGCCCCCGAATGACGAGTGGCACGCTCATTGCTTCCTCGCGTGTGCATAAGCGCCAGCGATCCGTTTCCAAAACGACCATTGATGCATATATATACCTACAACGGATCAAAAAAAAGTAGTGCATATCAACGTTCGATGGGGAAACAATATATCGCAACATAGCTTCATCTGTAATTATAATTCGGAGATTTTTTTTTTTTCGATTTCGGAGCAGATTTTAAGATTTTAAAAAGCTTCCCTAAAACTTTGCTAGAGAGAAGCTTAAAGAATCATCGGCTCCTCGCGGCGGCGTCGGCATCGGCGGCTATTCGTTTTTCTCTCGTTTTGTGCTTAGCAGCCGAGCGGAATAAGAGCAGTCGACGCGTGTTCATCGGTCTGTTATAATTTCGGTTCTATTAGCTCTCTCTCTCTCGCTCGTTGCCCTGCGGCTGAAGAGGGATTTCGGCCAGATCGTAAAGTTAAGCCCCTCTACTTTGCCCTCGTGCTCTTGTTTTGTCTACATAAATTACAAGCTCTTTCCCTCGGCTTTTCTCTCAACGGTTCCCTTTATCGATTACGAAAAATCTCTCCCGAGTATTAATTCAATCTCATACGACATTTCTCTCTCTCTCTCTCTCGTTACGATTACAAGTATATATAGTATAGATTGTCATCGCTCGCTCGTCGGCACGCCCATCACAAGAAAAGAAGCAGCAGCAGTCCCAACACGCGAGTACAAAAGAGAGGCGAATCTTTGCGCGCTGTCCGCCAATGAAGAAGAGAAGAGGTCGTCGCGAGGTCTATTGAAGCTACTGCTGCTGGGCAAAAGGAGTCGTTCGAGGGGACGAGATAATGCACTGCACGGCTGTCAAGTATATATATACTGCGCATCTCTTGACGTGAGCCCACCACTCTCTTATATATACGTACTATATAAGCCATTGTTGTGTGTCCGCGAGACGCTTATAATGGCTCTCTCTAGAGCTACTTGTTGCCCTCTATACACTGTACTGGCGCCAGATCATGCGCTTTTCACGGCTATTTATCGCTCATCCTATTTTTTTTTCTTTTCTTCCAGTCTTGTGCACCACTGCAGCAGGATGGATGAAAGCAGGTGGGCTATATTGCTTGTCATTTTAATTTGTGATTTTTTATATAATTTTTTTTCGTCTAATTTGACAGAGACACTTATAGGATACTTTGAGCCCGTTCAAAAAAAAAAAAAGATTTTCGAGAGCATAAATCATAATTTCGAAGAACGTCATCCAATGGCCTCGGAAAGAAAAATAAGCATTTCGTGCGCTCGATAACGTCCAACTTTTTTCTCTCCGAACCTTTTGAGAACATAAAAACTGGCATTTAAATTCGAGTATTTTTTTCTAAAATTGAGACATTCAGCAGATTGCCCGCTTGTACTCGCGTCGAAAGAGTAAACAAAAGAGCAAAAAGAAAAAAAAAAAACAACGTTCCATTGCGAAGCTTATCGAAAATTGTTTAGTCTCCCTATGATAAAGATAAGAACTCGTGCATATAATAAAGCCACGCCAGGAATGTTTTCGCCATCTCAAAAGATTTTTCCAGGAAGCAGAAGTATATAAGCGACAAATTTTTTATTGCCTCTGGAGACAGAAAAAGGAAGGAAAAAAAAAAAAAAAACGAAAAGAGAAGAGAGTCACTATCGCGATGCGGCACGTTGCATTGCTTTCCTGGGAGGTGATGCTGCTCGCGGGGCTTCGGACGGAATTTAAATTTCGCAAATTAGTCCGTCCATTACATCCCCTTGGTCGCGCAATCGCTCGCTCACATCTCTCGTGCGTCGCATGCGTGCACCACTATTTTTTGACGTTTTCTCTTATTAGTCCTTTGGCTTTTATCTCGCGACATTATCTTGCCAACAGTAAATCTCTCCTCTCTTCTTTTTTTTTCCTCTCTCTCTCTCAAAGAAAAACGTGACAAATTTGTGTGGCAAATATGATGTGATGCTGCAGCAGCAGCAGCAGCAGGCTAGTAAGCAGAAAACATTGATTACCAACGGGCGTGCACTCACACTCTCTCTCTCTTTCCTCAAGGGAGAGAAAGATTCTCGGAAAGCGTGGGTGAGGATCTCCACTCACAAATCATAACGAGATTTTAGCGGAAGATCCTTGCGGCCCTCCGCGCGCTCGCGCGTATCCTTGTTTTTTTTTTAAATTCTCGAGGTGCTGCTGCCACTCGACAAATCGTCGTCGTGGCGCATGTGTGTCCACTCTCTCTCTCTCTCTCTTACTTGTTTTTTTTTTCTTTTGTGACCGATAGCATCGTCCCAACTCTCACTCATTCCCGCACCTCTGCGCGTCGACCTTGCAGCAACAGCAGCAGTCGAGGAACAAAAATATATATCTGTTAGCTGAAAAAAAAAAACGTTGCGCAAGCAGCCCATTACATAGGTGACACTCGATTAATCGAGTGTTGGATAGAGCCATATCCTCTTGGAGTCTAGTACGTTATAAGCTAAGGTATAACGGGTGCAGGGATTTTCTTACCGGCTACAATATGAGAGAGAGAGAAAGCTGACTGATTGCCCTCCACTCGAATAAATTTACTTTCTGGTCGCATTAATTTCTTTCCTAGCTTGGCCCATTAATTCATCTGTACCACCTCGAAAATCATAATACGCTGCCGATTTGTCCATGTCGATGAGCGGAAGCTATCGGATAATGATAAATTTGTCAAAGAAAAAAAAGCTTAGAGAGTGAAATTCCTTTTATGTTACAATGTATAACTCATTATAGCCGCGACGCAATGGTATAATAAGAAGGTTAATCAGTGTTGCGAGTTTTCATTCTTTCTTTCTTTCTTCCCCGAATAAAGATATCCTACACGTGTTTGTTATGCGCACGTAGCATTTTCTGCTGCAAGAGATATGCTTCTAGCGCCACCTCATCCTAATTAAGCATATTTTTTTTCAATCTTTATCTGTGTTATTTTGCACCGTAATCATCCGAATGGCATGCATTCAGTTGTCGATGTTTTTATTTTTTTTTTGTGCTGCAAATTTCCGTCGAAAATTCATACCGTTATCTTGATTGAGGAAAAGAAATTTTTCGAGAGTATATAAGAGCGACAAAGAAGAGTTTTGAAGAGAGAGAAAAAAAGGGCGGGTGGGGTTTATATGCCCGTAGGTACTACCAGGGAGGCTTCTGCTCTCTTTCTGTTTCAGCTATATGGTAACCCGACACCAACATCGCCCCTGCTCTCTTTCTCTCTTCTCTCTCTCTCTTTTTTTTTGGTGTCTAGTACAAACCGAATCATAACCATATACACCACGTATACGAGACGCGACATAGTACAACTACAATAATCCAACGGATTACGCCGAATTCGATTGTCGAAGCAGCTGAAACGAAAACGAAGGGCATGGCCGGAGTTAAAGCATCTCTCTTTAGATCAACTTTGAATACAACAAATTAAATCGAGCGAAGTTAATTATCGAGTCATCGCGGCTTTTCAACACAGCTTCAGGGGAAACACTATATATCCGCGTATGTATATCTCCGTTAGTTTCCGTAACCGAATCCCCGCGAATAATTGGACCTCCCTTGCGTTGCGCATTTTACTTCCTCGCGGGAACAAACGAATATGATCTTTATAAAAAAATTTTTGTTTCTCTCTCTCTCTCTCTTCTCGTTAACCTTCTTTTTTACTGCCCGCGATAATTAATTTAGTTGTTTGAAAATCTCTCTAAATATTTTTGGGATTATTGATGATACGTCAAAAAAAAAAAGCGAACGCCTCCACGAAAATATGTGTGTGTGTGTGCTGATGCGTTATCTGCGCGCGAGTCGAAGGTGAGAGCGCTTGCGATAAATTCACGTGTGCTGGCTGCACAGCCCTCGAGTTGAGAGAGGTATAGATAGGGATCGAGTGCGAGCATCGGAAAGGCGCTAAGTAACTACCAGTCGATCGCATCAGACGATAATCCGTTGCCTGTATATATCCCTCACCTACGCTTAGCACACACGTGTGTGTCTGTTCGTGAATCTCCGCTTCTCTCTTCCTCTATACTCAGCTTCCTTTTTTACTTTTTTTTTTCGTCTTCTTCCCTCATCTGTTTTTTTTTTCGCCAAAGGCCGGCCTGCTTATGAATGATTAATTCAAGCCGCAGCTCAGCTTGCCTTTGCTTGCGAATTATAAGCCTCTCTCTATGTTATTGTGCATATTTTTTTTTAATCGAGCTATTCTCTTATAATGTAGCGGTCTATTTAATTATACGAGTATTAGGCGATAAAAATGTACATGTTATTACAAGTAATTGGCAAAAACACGGTGTATTAACGTGATCGATAACTATCTTGGTTGAGGATTATTTTTGATAAACATCTCCGTGAGCCAATTGAAAGCAACAGCTATAATCCTCGTACTCCAAGTGAGATGGTTGACGTTTATGAATCAAATTCTTGCACCCTCGTCTTCTGTATAGTACGCTCGATTATGCCCTGGCGACCAGATGCCACAGGGAGATACATATATACAAAACAACAAGAGTCCTTCGGGGATATATGTAAGTGCACTTAACGCCCCGGCTATACACGCGCTCTGCTCGACCGAGCGAATTTAAAGAATATTCAATTGTAAAACAAGATCGTTATATTCGCAGTAAACTCATTTTTTTTCGTGAAAAATACGGGAGAAAGAATTTTTTTTAATAAAAAATAAAATGGTACGCGTACGAAATCTTTTGTGCGAATGGTTGAAAGAAAAAAAAAAGCGCAACACAGTTTGGCATCTGCATCCTATTATATCACCGCACGCGTACGCGACATATGCCGCCGAAAAAAAAAGTGAGAGAGAGAGAAAAGAAGAGGAACCATTCGTTTCTCCCCCTTGGCGAGACAACGACGATTGGTTGGTTGGAAACACCAATGGGGAAGCACACTTATACTGAACGGGATCGCAAGGGGGGTTGCTGGCGCGTATGTAGCGGCGACAAACGCGGCGCAAGCAGGGATGATGGTTTTGTTGCGGTGACGCGTACGTAATGCCGTTAGATGGCAAATTACCCCGAAGCTGCACTTCCGCGCGGAATTACACGTTGGATTACCTATACACTATTCGAGTCACTTTATCTACTGCCGCTTCTTTTTTTTTTTTTTTTTTTTTACTTCTGGGCTTCCTTCTGTGCAAGCTCTCAATTTCAATTGCGCCATTTGTTACGCTTAATTGATTGTCGATTCCCATATGGCTTTTCATCGAAACTACTTGCTTAATGAGATAAATGCTTGTTGTCGATGTTTTTCTTTTTATCGATTTAAGAGGTAGCTCATCTGATGAGCGACTAATTCATCAAGCAGAAGCCCATCACGAATGAGTAATTCAAGATGCGTTTCTTCAAAGGGGAGAGCATTGAAGAGAAGCCAAAAAGAGGCTAGCGCGAAGAAAACCGGAAGACGTAGTGGAAAAAGTGTGCGTAGGGGGACTATACTTACACGTTTGCATAATGAGAAATTAGAGAGGTTCAATTATACTTCGCGCGTATAACTTACCTTCCGAGAATTTCGAGACTTTAGGGGGTAGAGTCGCGACAATTCCAAATTAACTTCTTTCTTCGCCAATTAAATCGTACGAAAAAAAGGCAAGGTCACGCGTATCGCATACGAAAAGAAAAAAAAGGAAGAAACAGCGGGCTACGGATATTACATACGTATGTGTATAACGTCGACGACCTACCCCAGTGAGAATCGTGTTTCAATGCGCGCGGAAACCGAAAACCATATCATTACGAGCATATCAATCGGCGCCCTTTCATATACAGCACGGCGCATATATATACATACAAATGTGGTCAAGTGCGAGAAAGAATATTCGCGCAATTATACAGTACTGTGTATATACCAAAAGAGCTATGTGCTATGTAATCGTATATATCATGACTTTCATTCATGTGTGTACGCCTTCTTTTCACGCCATTTCAACTATATATTTCAACTATATATATTCAATGAGACTTTTACGATTTGTCCGTATGTTATTTTTTTTTGTTCATTGCCAAATTCGAGAAAAAAAGTACAGTTCAAGATGGAATTTATCTCCAATTAGATCGAAAAGATAATTTGATTATTCAAAGTGATGCGCGGCTGCGAGCATGTCGAGAGAGTTGATGAGGGGGCCTGCGGATTTCAAAATTTTGTTTACACAGCCAAGCTGTTAACACACACACACAGACGCACACACGCGTGGCGCGATTTGGACGCGCGCAGCCTCCCAGAATTAATTTTAATTACGGTCATCAATTATCACGCCTATATATGCTCGCGCCACGGTGCAGTCACAGTTGCGAATCTGCGTAAATAATAAAGACGTTTTTATCGGCGCTAAATCGAGTCGACGAGAAGGAGGCGAGGAATTAATTAAATTGTACGACAATCGTTTGGAAGTCTGGGTGAGAAGAAATTCGTGAATCGGATCATATAAATGAGCCTCGTTTTGTATAGCGCAGTAGAGAGACGTTATATAGGCTGACGTAGAGAGCGAATGCAAATATACAATCCTTTCGCACACTTTTCATCGGCAAAGTGTTACGAAAAAAAAGGAAACACGATTTTGCGATTCTCTCACGGTATAGAAAGAGAGAGAGAAAAAAAGAAGGCAATTGGAGTCAACTGTCATGAAAATAGTTTGTATGTCATCCGTCGGCATAGTACGGTGCGGATTATGTAAGCCGGCTAGTCGCTCAATTCGCGCCCAACTGTGCATGAGGCGCGTTCATTGAAATATTGAGCTTTTAATTTTGCTTCATAAATTTATTTTCCAGCCTGCGCCGCCGCGCATCGTCACTATATATATATATACTGGTTGCTGCCACTGCAACTCTAATCAGTCTTAATTCGAGCCAAGAGCAATTGTTTTACGTCGTATTGCAGCTCTTAAACTATTTAATCTCGCACACGGTAATATCGATGCGCAAAAGTTGGAAAATCATATTCAGCTTTATATACAATACATTAAGTTTCTAATCCTTTGATCGACCTTCGCGGCCTTTCACTTTGCAGATTATAAGAAGCTTCTTCGCTGCGGAGGTCGAATAATAAAAATATCGAAAGTATTTAAAAAAAAAATTCATTTTTCGGTTAAAATCCTTGCGAATATAATAATAGTATAAGCTTATAGTAGTAGCTCGGCGCATATACATTTATGCATGCGGCAGTTTAGCATGTGCGAGGCTTCGCGCGGCAGTGGCGGCGGCCGTCAATTACGATTAATTAGAGCGGAGACTGACAGCGGACGCCGCAGCCGCGTGCACATATATACATACGCAGAGGCGCGAGACTGCACTGTACTATGCTGAACTGCAAGCTTTTAATGCCTTTTAACTTGCTCGCGCCTGCTGCTTCTATATACTGCTGCATGCAGCAACAACCCCAACGCCAACTTCCTCCGATCTGCACCGACGCCAGACACTGCCACTCTTTTGTATTTGCTGCTGCTGCTGCTGATTATTCGCAATGAGTTTTATTGCCGCCGCTGCTGGGCAACAAAAGCAATTCGTTACGTAATCAAATCAATCGTTATACTTTTTTTTTTAGGATGCTCGCCAGTTATCGGTGGAAAAGCGACGATCCGTGGTATAATGGAGTTGTAAGAACAGAAGCACGTGCGTCGTGCGCTAATAAGGTTATACGGACTTGGCTCTTTCTCTCTTTCCCGTCGCTTATATATCATACGCGGCACGAATACCCAGCGAATTAGAATAATTCGTTCCGTCTGGCTGGACTCTGCTGCGCCAACTTATATATAGCTATTGTTGCTTAGTTTCGCCAAATCTAACGAAACTTTGATCGATCACATACTTTCTATGTGTGTAATATATAAACACTCGTTCGGAGAAATCGCCTTTCGATAATTTCACTCGCGAACAAGCGGATGATGATGATGATGATGATGCAGCCGAAGAGAGTCCATTCATAATGAGGCCGATCCGACCTCTCTCTCTGGATTTTTAAAATATCGCCCGTAGGCCATCTGCCGCCGCGTGCGAATCTTGCTTCGGATATTGTCGATCAATCGACGGATAAAACTCGCAGGTAGAAGACATTTATATAGGTATATATGCTTCTTCCGCGTATAAAAATTTATATGTATATATATCTGCGACTCGATTCGTGGTATTTATTATATGTATACTTGATTATTCTATCAAATACAAAGTGTCACAGGCTGTTTTGAGCGATCAATCATCTTTAATTACGGCGCGCGAGTTTTAAGAAGCTGACGGAACGACTCAATGTACATTTGGCAAAAAAAGTCCCGCGCACGATTGGCCTTTTCTCATGGAATAAATAATATATCGAACGCGCGTGTGATGATCGCCGTTAGATTTTTTTGAAAAACCGACCATATGCCGCCAAAAAAAAAAGGAAAAGAAAAGGGAGCCGATGGGCTTTATATATGTATAAGGGGGATCTTGTGCGTCATAATCATATAGGCGATCGACGAATTTACATGGGCGATATTATAAAAGCTAATTGCTAACGCGCGCGCTCTTTCTGCTCTATACTATATATATACGACTATATCTACCCTCTAATTCACGCTCTCTAAAAGAGCCCTTGTGTGTTTCTTTTTTTTTGACGAACGCAAAGTATTATAATCGAGCGGCCGAGCGTTTGTTTAGAGGGCATTTTTGCGAGAATTTCATCTTTCATATAGCCTCTAATAGAAGCAGGTATTGTATAATTAGGTATCACACATTCATTGCATTCTGAGATTGATTAGATATTGGAAAAGAAGAGCGGTATTACCAGGCAATCATTCAAAGCGACAGTAAACTTGACAATCAATTACCACATGATTATATAAGTGTATAGCTGCAAAAAACTTGAAGCTCTTTCAGCCGGAAACAATCAGCTCTCTCTCCCTTGGCTGCTATTCGAACGGAGAATATTTGGTGCGCCTCGTTTTCTCGCCAAGCGACGGCGGCAGCGGCATCGAAAATTAATTATCGTTTTATCGCCGGTAGATTTCACGGCTCTCGACTCGCAATTTCGCGCTCGATTTTACGGCTGCGTACGGGTGCGTAAAAAAAAACGACGATGACGACGAAGTAGAAGGATGCCCGTGTATAGTAAGCGAATGGCCTCTCTCTTGCCAAATTAGCCAAGATTTATGACGAGAAGGCCTAATATTACTTTTCTTTTCGATATATAGGCATTGGTACAAGAGAGAAACGAAAATTGATTATTTTTGTATTTTTCGTATGGAAAAGCTTCCATTCGCACTTGACGCTATATGGAAGCGCATTGAAGTATACGTATATCACAAGAGAAAGTCTCGCGTTTCAACCGCATCGTGTGATGATGGGGAAATGCGTGCGGGGCGAAATCGTCATCGCGGATGTCGCCCCGCGGCTGCTGCTGCTCAACAGCAGCAGCTAGATGAAGAGAGAGAGAGAGAACGGATCGGAGGCACGGAACGCCGATTTCCTTCACGCTTCGCCAAGCAAATCGACGAGCCAAGCGCACACCTCGTTCTCCCGCGTCTCGTATTCCTCGCCCGCGATCACTTTGAGAATGAAGAAACAAAAATACACGCGTGATCTTTATGGAAAAATCGACGTTTCTCTGTCTGTCGTCTATGTAGAGGTATGCGTTGCACCTGACTGACGATCGAAATTTCTACGATGGAAATGTGTCAGATATGTATATCGATGCGAGAGAGAGAGATTTCGAATAGATTAACAGATGCTCGGCGAATATTTTATCTTCAAAGGAATATTGGGCGAAGAAGTTTTTTGGTTCTTTAATCAACATCATAGTTAAAAATAATAAAAATTAGTTAAAAATTAATAAAATTGCAAATCTGGCACGTTTAATGAATTTTGCGTGTTTTCAGAGCTCTGAAAGGGTCAGAATTTCGCGTAGAAAAAAAAACGAAATATGGTTTCCGGTGTATTTTGAGCCGTAAAATTCGATTTTGAAGTCCGATTAACGCTATCATTTTGCGTTTCTTATTAAATTCCAAAAAAACTATAAGAAACCAAAAATGTTGAATTTTCGTTTTTAGCGATGTCCGAGTTTTCACGTGATTTTAACACTGTCACAGGCAAAAAAACGATTGTCACATGAAAGGAGAGGATGGGCCAGAGCATTGCGAATCTTTTAATGCCCTGTAGAACCGCGTCCACTTAAAATTGAGAGCGTCGTCGTAATTTGAATATTTGCAAAAACGCAAAAATTAACACCACAAATAAGATTTACTCGACTTGTAACCACTTGGATTTTTATCACCGTGTGACAGAGTATAACAAAACACCATTTACAACGCCAATAAAAAGAAATTTATCCCTCGAACATGTATAAACGGAGTAGCCGAAAAGATTTAAAGATCCGCACAAAAACGTCCGGCGATGCATACCATAATAATAATAATATCGACGAGCGGCAGCAAACGGCAGTGGCACGTGAGGGTGGACTTGACTCGCGCACTGACTTTTATTAGAGACCTTGTGCCACAGACTCTCTCAAAAAAAGATATTAAAGTGACGCTGGTACACGCGCGTGGCCGCGCAAACACGAGAAAATAACGAGAGAAAGAGGAAAGAAAAGAAAGAAGAAGAAGAGGAGGAGGAAGGAAAAAAAGGGCCATCGAGAAAGAAAAAGGAGCAAAGGGGCGGCAGTGGCGGCGGCAGGAGGAACGGCTTCTGGCTCATTGGGCAGCCGAACAAATTCGTCGCGACGTGCGTCCGTGGATTACGCTTGCGTGCGCGTGTGCGTATATAGACATGTATATATGGGCAGCCGAGTAGTACACTACGTGTATATATATATCCCGAAACTTTGGTCGTCTCTCTCGTTTGGTTTTTTATCTTGGACATCGGTCGAGCTTCCTTCTTAACGGCTGACCGGACACCCACCGCCGCGCGCACCCACCAGACGCGATCGGATCCGACGTACGCGCACCTTTGAAAAATCGAACAAACACACGCACGCACACCACCTTCTCGCTCCAGTTTCTTTCATAATCTTCTTTTTTTTTTCGTCAACTTTTCGGCCCTCTCTCTCTCTACTTTTTTTTGTGTGCAAAAAGTGGAGATTTCTTTTTTTGCTCTCTTTGTCTCTCGTTACTCGCTACGTTCGGGTAAGTCCGGTTTGCACTTGACAAAAAAAAATGGGAAAAAAAGAGCAAAGATTTGTTTTCAGCGAGAGAAAGCTCCTCCGCGAACTCGTCGGAAAGTTTGTTAATTGCGAGAGAGAGAGAGAGAGAGAGGGTTGCAGATGGAGCGAGTTTACGAATAAGAGAGCGCTATGTGTAGTCGAGGGGGGCTCTCGTGTTTCCGGCTGGACGGGCAACAATGGCCCGCAGACAAATGAGCATCCCGCCTCCATTGTTCGCTCCATCGGCGCTCTTTCTGCAGCAGCAGCCAGAACGGTACCGCGAGTAGCAGCAGAACTAGCTGTTTGCCCATACCTAGACGATATCTCGCTGATGCTGCTGCTGCTGTCTCGTTATTCTTGATGCTGATCTCTTCATTCGAATTATTATTATTCCAAGTTGAGCTGAGTTTCTATACTGACGAAGTTTCCAATCGATCCGTTTACCCGCAGATCAATAAACTACAAGCGAGTATAAGCAAATTCAGATGCGTTTGTGGATGTGATATCGCCAAAGACGACGTGGACCCACCACCACGTTTGCCAATAGCTCCTCTATACTTACATGCGGGCAAACGAGAGAAAAAGACAAAGGAGGTTTACATGCTGGCACACGGGGCCGAGAGCAGCCTCTCCGGTTGCCCCGACGACTAGTCTACTTATACTGCAGCCGATTTTCGGTGCAGCAGCAGCAAACTTTTTTATTTTTTTTTATTTTTATTTTACCCGAGCTGAGGACACTGAGGCTCCGATTACAAGGTTAAAGACGGGCCGTCCAGCCAACTGGAAATTATTTTTGGCCAACGACCAAAGCCGATTTTTCGGACAATGCGCGTGCATAATTAGGATACCCGCACTAATACACACACACGCGCGCTCAGTCGCGGGGGAGCTCCCATCGTGCTGTTTTACTTTTTTTTTTTAGTTTTTATTTTGCAGGAGAGGCTGTCGTTATACTGCATTGGTTGATTAAAGGGTTTTTCGTATGGGTTTGTCATATGTATAGAACAATTGTAGCTGTTTATGATGTCAATCGAGTAATTTGGGACTGAATAATCGAGATGTCCAAGTTCAGGTATATTTAAAGCAGATTCGATGAATCCATTTGATTTTCAAGTTCTCTTTCTGCCGGACTAATACAATGTTCTCATTATCACGATTATTTTAATCAAAGTACAATTTTAATTTTTTTTTTTTCAATCTTCTTTCCAGTATACCAAAGACACCTCGAATCGAGCTGTTATCCCTCGAGCGCACTGATAAAGATAACAATCGATGCGCGCGTGCAATACATCTTTACTTCCGCGACACGTCGGAAGATTATATGCGTAGAAAAAAGGTCGTGCGTGCAGGGTGCGGTCGATGGCCGATATCCGGTGCTACGCCACGGAGGTTCGCGAACCGGAACTCCGAAGCTACAGCGCGACGGCCGCGATGTCCGCTCGGAAGACAAATGGCCCGTTGTCGTCGCCCTCCGAAAAAAAAAGAACAGCACACAACGCAAGCGACTTGTGAATGAGCAGTCGTTCAAAATATATACCATCAATTCCTCGTTCTCTCTCTAAATCGAGGATCAAAAGAGAGAGAAACTTTCCAGGAAATCCTTCCAAACAAATCATCAAATCTCAATCAAAATTGAAAGAGCTGGCCCGCACAGCGACGTGCATCCCTCACACACACATAAAACAGACACAGGCTCGCTCTCGCTGTGCAATCGGAAACCCGAAACCCAAAATTTGCGATCCGATCGAGCGTAGGCTCGCTCCGTCCGCGTGCTGCTGCTGCTACCGTGGTACGCCAACAATGAGAATCGATGGAAAAAGAAGAAGAAAAAAAAAGGAAGATACAGCAAGGAAACGATGGACAGATGTCGAGGTTTTTCGTCGGTGGTCCACGTCGCCGCGACGACGCGATCGCGATCGAGGGCACCTTGTTCCAATCTCTCTCTCTTGCTCGAGGTAGCCAAGGAAGAAATATAATCCGCGCGAGGGACACCTTAGAGCTCTAGCTTACGCATGGAAAATTATTCGCGTGACCTCGCTCTCCTTTTTTCCATGCTCTCTCTCTCTCTCTCTCTCTCTGCTCTCTCGTGGAAAACCAGTTGGTAGTTGTTACAACTGCGCTCTTGAAGATTTATATACATGTACAAATGATGGGAAAAGCACATGATGGACAGGACAAAACCGTAATCATCGAAACCTATTATGCTCTGTATAACGTTCGCGTACATGTGTGTGTGTGTGTGTGTGACGCCAAGCGCGATTAATCCCCAAAAGAAGATGGAAATCGATTTTTCATTCTCTATTATGATTATTTGTGTATTTCGTACCTTTTACACGCGGGACACGATAGATTTTTTTTTTTAACTTTTCAAAACGAGCATTAATCGGTACTGTCTTGGCCGCTGCAAGTGCACTCTACGTTTTCACAAATGTAACATTCGACGGGGCACTCTGCATTCATCCGTTTATCGTACTCGTCTATTTCCGCTAGTAACTCCTTCGGGGTTGGTTTGTATTCGGCCAATTTCAAACCTTCCCTGCAAAAATTTTCCGTGTAATATTACATTTTCGTGTACGATCGTATTAGTGGATGAATTACTTTTACCTGAATATTCTTTCGTATTGGCTGTATTGCCCGGATGACTTTTTTGCTTTATCCTCTTTTTTCACGGGTTTCTTTGGCTTTGCGCCTTTATTACAGGGATAAGTCGCTGCTTTTCCCGTGGTTCTAGCGGTCGAACGAGCATCGCCAGTGGAAGATGTTGCTTGATTCGCGTCTTTGGTAACTGCCATATAAAATTACAATGTTATATGTTAAGGTTAATTAATTTTTACACATTGTCGTTCAACTTACATTTTGGAGGTTGATAAGGTTCGAGCGTCTTTTTCTCATCCATATATTTCCAGAATTCTTTGCATTTATCCTGTTTGCCCGCATTTTCCGATCTCAAAAAATCGATATTCGGAGGAGCCGCACTTTTTCTTTTGCTACTCATGTCTTCTCAACAGCGCATTTTCAATTTCCCGCGATAAAACCCGTGTATTGAATCGGACTTTGTAACTCGACTTTTGGTCGCGAGAGGGCAGGATTATCAGCTCGAAAGCCGTTTTTTTTAGTGACTTTTCGGTGCTTCTCGTTGCCACCACTTATTTTAAAAAGAGTGATTATGAAATTACTCTATTATCAATAATTTTGTTTTGCGTTGACGCTACGTAAATTTTTTAATGCACAATGACTCATCTTTACGCTCGTTTGTTTTTTTTTTTCTATAATTTCGCTCAATTATTTCAGCAAGTTGGATAAAGTTAAAAGAAATCAATTATAGTGCTCCGTTTCTTGTTAACAAATTGAACCCTTTGATTGTAAAAATAAATAAAACTGATGCAAAAGGTAGGAAAATTAATAAGGAAATAGGAGAGGCTCAACGAGCTGATATCGGACAGGTACGTATGTATGTACGTGTACATCCCATAAAAGAATAAAAACAAGTTTAGTACTAAACAAGAAGGGAGGAAGGAAGGAAGGAAGGAAGAAGTCAAAGAGAGCGCGATTCGCGCGAGCGAGTGCGAGACAGACAGAGGCATAGGTGTTGGACGGGCGTATCTGCGGGCGAGAGAGCGAGAGGGCAATAGCAGACGCAACCAAGATGGCCGCTCACATATGATCGTGCGCCTCGCGAAGTGTCGCGCGTGCGTGTGTGTGCGTGTTTGGCTTATGACTGTACAAGTACAAGCGAGGCATCAGCAGCCAGCAGCAGCAGCACATCACCGCGAATATATACTGCTGCTAGCCGCGAACGGAACGGTATGTATACGCGGCGGTGGCGGCGGCGCGATTAAAAGCCTCTGGTGCAAGCGAGACAGACTCTGCTCGCAGTGGATGCGGAGAGTAGAGTGTGAAGATACGTGCAGCAGTCGTAGCTAGTGTGTATTTGGACGCGCGCGCTGTCAAATAAGGGGAACGTCGTCGCATATAAGTGCTACAAACAGAGAGCGAGAGAGAGAGAGAGCCGAGAGCAGCAGATTGCCTCTGACAACATACACGCTCGCTCCTGATCCATGAGGAACGACGACGGCGAGCCGTTCGCCAGCAGCAGCAGCAGCAGCAGTAGCATCGTCAAGTTGTCGTCGTCGTCCTCCACGTCGTTGGGACAGCCAGCAGCAGCAACACGGCTTGACTGTAGGAGGCTTAGACGACGGCGGCCGCCGGTCGTCAACTGCTACAACTACCTCGCCCAAAGATGTTCAGCAAGAAGCTGCACGTAGACATCAAAAAGTCCACCCTCAAGATCCAGGACGTCAAGAAGGACAGCACCACCAGGTTCAAGCACCTCAAGATTATCCTCGGTGAGTCGCCCACGTCCTCTTCTTCTTCTACTATATCTCCTTCCATTCTTCCTCGACGACGTTCTCAGGATACGATACCCCATCATGTTCTGTTATGCATTGTGCGCGAGAAAGACGCAGATAGGATGTGGGACACTATACCTACGTACCTACCTACTCTGTTTCTCTCTCTCTCTCTCTCTACTTTGCCCCGTACGAGTCAGATAGAGAGAGAGAGAGAGAGAGAGAGAGAGAGAGAGAGAGAGAGAACACCTACGTAATAACGCGCACAACAGCATCTGTGAGAAACTCGCGATTCTTCCTCAACTTTAGCTCTCTCGACTTTGTTGCACCTACATTACGTGCATCCAACACCCACCAATTATTTTCAATTACTCAGGCACCTACACACAGACGACGGATTCGTTGTTTACTTTTTTGTTTAGTGCTTGGCTGTCACGTTTTTTTTTCCCTCTTCATAACACTTGTTGTCTTGCTCCTAGTTCGAAGCTCAACTAATAATGCAATTATCTTGTATATGTGCCTCTTGCAGTATCTGACTATAATTATATTATTCTCTGTAATGCATGCATGTATAGAGGAAGCAATCTCTTTTTTTTTATAGAATCATATTTGTCACAGAACTGTTCCTGTACTAGTATAGTACATTCTTTGAACTGTTGATTGTAATGGCGTAACTTTTATTTTAAGTTCAAAACTCTTTGTTTGTGAAAGTCAATTTCAGAGGAAGAATTTGGGTTACGGATAAAGCAATGACCAGTTTTTTTTCCATATCTAATCAGTAAATTACAATGTTATTTAGTTACCCAGAAGTTACTTTACTGACATAAGCATTACTGTAACAGAAAGCACATGGCCTTTTATTATCATTTGAAATTGAAACTGAATTTATTTTTAATTCCTGTGGCAAATAAATTAGCAAACTATTTTTAAAAAATATTTATTTAGAGAGTGAAAATACAATTTTGGAGTAAAATTAATTGATGTATACAGATTTCATGTTTTATTTGGTTGCACACTTGATTACTTCATCAGATCAAATAAGGAAAAATAATCTACTGATTGATATGACTTCCAACTAATTGGCTAATTCTCTTTTTCTTTTCCTATTCTAGATAATGTGGATACGGATGAAGCTAAAGGATTCTTTGAGGCAAATTTCAGTCATGTCTACTTCATTTTGTACGATTGTTTTGTATCAGCAGAAACAAACTTGCGTCAGCGAGGTGAGTTGATACTTGGTTTACACTCTTGAAATAATGTTTATCAACCTCCAATTGTTCAAAATCTCAAATCTTATCTAACATAATAACAATAAAAACCCATTAATGACTGTTGTATATTTGTAATGAAAATATTAACTGCTAATAATGGACACTGTCAATCAACATTTATTTGTTTTGCACAACTGTAATATCAAGATTATTAGTGGGTTGGAGTTGGTATAAATGATAACAGTAAACAATTTCCATTCTGTTAACAATATACTAATACAAATTTTCTCTACTTCTTTTACCTTGCTATGCTGACAGAACTCTCATTCCATCTCGGTAAGTACTTGAAAGTATTGTAATACTTGTTATCTTTCATAGTTTATTGCTCAGTTTGTTGTTGCGAAACGTGCCTATACATCAAACTAAAAGTAATTTTTCGATAATATACAGTTCACAAGGCGCATAGAGAAGAGTTGGAGCAAGTACTGCAGCTACTGGAAAAAGTCTTGACACTTCTTCCAGAATTGCTAAACAGGAGGTGGCAATGTCACAGCTTGGCAAGGATTTTGCAAAAACTTTTGCATCCTGGCAATAGTTGGAAACTCCGCCGACAAGCTATAAGGTACATAAAAAAATATTTACGATCGCAAAAAAATCTCCGTCTAATGCTTATATATCAACAGGTATTTTATATTATGGTATCAAGCATTGGGGGACAATGCACCAGAGCATATACATCAAATGTTTGCCTGCCTTGTGCCGGGTTTCCCACCAAGGCAGCCATCGCCCTACAAATTTGAACGCAAAGTCGAGAATAAGAGGCACACAAAATCCGCAAGTTGCGATGAAAAAGACCGAAAAGATTTTTTCGACACACATCTGAATCATTATGGATTTCTGGATGGCGGTGTTACACAAGGCCCCATCACCGCAGTTGATACGGGCCCGATTTTGCCACCTCAAAGCGGTGAGAAACCATTGGACGGCGAGCCCGTCAAGTTTTTCGAAGCGTTGCTCGAGTTTATGGTAACCCAGGTATGTGTCTTTTGATTCCAGTATACTTTTTTCAAACTCTTTAAAATGCATTTGTTCACATATATTGGATTTTTTTTTCAGGTTGTAAAAATTGAGTGGCGAGACAAAGCCTCGCGTCAATACAAATCGTTTCAGTTTCTGTTGGACCGTTTCAAAGCGACGTACTTGAAACACATTTGTCCAGAATTCAATGAAAACTTTTCTTTGTACAAACCAAATTTGGAATCACCGTCCATGCGAAAACCATCAAATCAAAGTCAAAACAATTACGTGCTGTGTAAAGTTGCACTCGTCAAATGGATCGCCACTTTTACCCACGTTGCCAAGAAAGATGGAGCGTTTTCTCATCTTACTCAAAGGTAAAATAAATAATGTCAAATGCAAATAACTCGTTCATCGAATATTAATGAGAAATCCTCATTTCACAGCATAACTCCAAGCGAAGAAAATACAGAAGAGCTGCGGCGAGTATCGGTGTCGCAAAATCCACCGGATGCAAGCCTCATTTCGACCGATCAGAGTTTACCGCAAGAAAATGTAAATCAGGAAGATAGCACTCTTACGGCCATGACGCTCGTTCGCGAGGTGCTCTATGGGAGTCGCGATAACGTTAATTTTATTCACGAAATGTACAGACAAGCCTTTTTATTGGATTTTACGCACGCGACGGCGATAAGAAAAGCTATTGGTGCTTATAAAGACTGGATACAAATGAACGTATGTTTTTCAAAAATCTTTAAAGCAAAAGGGCCAATGTATTTTTTATTCTCAATAAAAATGATGATGTATTTTTTGCAGGAGGTTCCGCCGTTTATGTTGGAACCATTGGACGGACACAGAGATCGGGATTACGAGGAGACTGTAAGAAAAGACACAGATGCTGAAAGGAGTCCAAACGATAGTTTAAGAATGTCGCGTCTCAGAAACGATTCGTATCTGGGAGCGATTCATCGGGAGAATCTGTTTGTGAGAGCTGGACTGCAAAATGTCCTGCAAGTATTCATAACGCAAGCCTCAAATGTATTTTTCTTAGAAAGTAATGGAGGCGTCGCCTCGGCCACTCTGCTCGAAGAGCAGACTGATAGTTGTAAGAGAGTTCTTAATGTTTATCGGTACGTCGTTATGCACACAAGACTTGAACCTGCCACTTGGGAGCAGTTATTAAGGTAAAACATTGCAGTGTAGAAAACATGACCTAATTAGGCCTACTGAGCTAACAAATTTGTTTGTCATTTTTTTGTTTTCAAGGGTATTATTACAAATAACGTCATTAGTATTGGGCGAGAAGGTATCAAGGCGAAAACACCAAGAAAGTATTGGAGGCAAATTGGCACCTGCCATTTTTCAAACCCTCATCGTTACCTGGATAAAGGCAAACTTGAACGTGGTCATATCAACGCAATTGTGGGATCAATTTTTACAAGTTCTAACGTCACTCACGCACTGGGAAGAACTCATCCGGGAATGGGCCGTAAGTGCATCGTCACTAATTAACCTTCATATGCTCGGCAATTCTTATGAATGAATCCGTTCATTGAACTTGATTGTACATATTTAAAGTTCCGCTTGCGTCACAATTTGTGCTTTGAAATTGCTGCTTCTAATACCGGTTAAAGCGTGATTCGAAAATTGTTTTTTTAAATACATTTTTATTTATTTATTTCTTAGAAAACTCTGGATACGTTAACGCGAGTTCTGGCCAGGCACGTTTACAATTTAGATCTCAATGACCTGCCTCTGGATAGGCTAAGCGAGCAAAAATCTAAAAAACGTCGAGGCGTAGGAAGCCGTGCAGCGTCGACCGGCAGCGTGCAACCGCCTCGAAGAGGAAGCGTTGACCAAGAAAATACGCAGTCATCAAAAGAAACAACTGGTAACGCACTTTTTTTTTGGGTTTCATAATTTTTAATTTGGGACGGGTCAATACCCGTAATTATCTAAACTAGGTCAAAATATTCTTTTGAAATACGATTTTCAAATTTTATAAAAATTTTAAACGATTGTTAATTAAAATTAAATCAGTTGACTCAATTAGCGCTCTTTCAATCACTGGTCACACTGAATAATTGATTAGATAGACATGTTTACGACGCATGAGATTAATTAATGTAAAACTGATTCACGACAGATCATGCGTATCGAGAGTTACGAAAAATCCGACCTCTGCCACGAAGTGCCAGCGATAATTCCATTTACAATGGGAAAATCCGTGCTAAATTACCCAGGCATCGTTCGCAAGTGTCTACAACAGCCGGTATTCCTGGTAAGACGATACACCTCACAAAGCAAAACAATGTTTCGAAACCTTTTTGTTTGAATACCTATCTCTACCTTTGATTTTTTTTGTTCGTTGAACGTCAGTCTAGTCGAAATGCAATTTGTCTAAAAAAACGACCGTACACATCCATTCTCAATGTCTACCATAACGGCCGCACTATCTACTTCTAAATACAGCGTTCGGCCAGAACTTTTTTTTTCTTTTGCTTGTCGCACTGACAGCGTAGGGTTAAAAATACCCATCGTGTATGTGCTGTGTGTGTGTGTGTGCTGCGCTTTCCAATGCCAACGCGTGGTCGCTTGCATACTCGAGCTTTTTTGTTCCTTTTATTATCAGTGTTGCCGAAAATCGCATCGACTAACAAAAAAACAAACATCTACAATCCTCTCGTTTCACTAATCTTTGTGCCCATTATAACGTACCATCCCTAGCGCTTCCGCTATCCATAGAGCAGGACATGGCGAAGATGGTGTCGTCGCCATCCACCTCGACTACAACGAGAAGCAGCAGGCGTTCGCTTGGCCGACGCGCCAAATCGCTCGAGAGCGTGGTCGTGCCCGAAAGTGAACCACCGAGTCCTAGGTGTCCGTCGCCGACGCCCAGCAGCGGAGTCGACAGCAACAAGGATAGTCCTATTCAGATTGAAAACATTGACGGCAGCAGTATTGGTACGTTTGCGATTCTTCCTCTCTCTCTCTCTCTCCCTTTTCTTTTGTAGGCTTTGAGACGAGCTGCCGATTATACACTTGGTGCACTTACGATTATTAGTATATAAAGTGTTTTTCTTTATTTTATGTTTACTTTAGTGTTCTCTTTTCCTTTCTCTTTGTTTGAATGATCAAAATGACGAATATTTTTATAATTCTTTTCATTTCTTATCATACTTTCTTTATCGTGTTTAACAAAGTTTTACCCTTGTTTATGCTTTGCATCAAGCCCTTTTACAACTCAAGCGTCACTCATTATTTCTTAATTTATTAATTTATTTGCAATTGCATAATTTTTTTTGAGTTGCAGCATATACAACATGAAAATTTTGAATTACAAATGTTTAAAGCTCAATTTTTCTGTTAGACACCAACGATGCATCGGAGAAAAGATCGGTAATGGCTGGCGGTGGTGTGAGGGGTTGGTTACCCGACGTTGCTGTGGTACTTTGGAGACGAATGTTGTCAGCTCTCGGCGACGTTAATAATATTCAAGATCCAACGCTTCACGGTCAAGTAATGGATTACCTCGTGCAACTGACTCACACGCTCATCAAAGTACGTATTGTGCAAAATTAAGCTGTTTAGTTGATGTTCATTGGTGAATCAGCAAAAATAACGTATTCGTCAATTGTTATAGATTCGGTTGAATCAAGGAGTCTCCGGGGACAATCAAGCAACACCACCAGCACCAGAACTGATACCACCTCTGACGGTTATATCACCGTGGTGCTTCAAGGTTTGTTTTCATCGATTGAACTTTTTATCTGCAAAGGAATGGTGATTTATTTTCGTATATTTCAGGCGATACAGTTACCAGCGCAATACGAAACGGGCAAGTTGGCAGCATACCGGCTCATTTGCCTTTTAACCATCCAGCCTCAAGACGTAAATCTACCCAAAGAGCATCTTACGCTCTTTTATCGCGCCGTTCATCATGGAATATCCAGCAATGACACCAAGATTCTGCATACTCTCGTGAAATATACCGGTCCACGCCTATTCAGCTTGAATCTGTCCGGTTCAAGTCTTTTGATTCTGGATTACATTCAGGCGGCGAACGTTATCCTCAGTAGTCAAGATATCGATGCGCCGAGAATGGAGGCTGTTTCGATTCTTGGCTCGTTATTATCGCTACCGACTACCAATATAAACACGAGGGTATTGCAACCGAACGAAGCTGAAATTGTAACAACTACGTGCCCTTATGCAAAAGTAAATATTGAAAATATGATGTTATTTCATCTTTGCTTCTGTTATTTCACGTGATTTTTCCATTTTTCAGGATTATATGATTGATATTTTGATGCGTTGCTGCCGTCGCGAACCTACGGGCATTGCAAGATGCATAGCACTTTCTAGTATAGCTATGTTTGTGTACAAAGAGTTGACTTACAAATTGTTGCACAGGACGATACCAGAAGCAGTTAATGTTCTTCTTTTGTCCCTTAAGGTAAAGTAAAGCAGCAGCTTGATTAATAGTTTCAATTAAATTTCCAACGTGGTCAATAGCAAAGCACAATAGTGTAAGAGGTGGCACAGAAAGCTTGGGTTTTGGGCTTGTTTTTTTTTCTTTCCAAATTTATTAGCGCACTTTAGTTCTTGGTGTTGGATATCGCTTGAATTTAGTAATCTTAGTGTTCCATTGGGTCAAGTCGTCAAATAGCCCAGCAAGCAGTTCGGCGCAGGGACAAGTTTCATTTTCTTCTAATAAACGAGGTATTAATTTTGCATGTACGATACGTACGTTTCCAGTGCCGTCTTCCATGTGACGCAGTGAATATTCATCGACAATTGTATGTTTACTGCTAGGAATGTTTGCCGCTTTTTGCATTTAAACTTTGTGCAACTAATCACGGCTTATGTATACTAATATCATACATTTTTTCTGAATTATAATATTAATGATTAACTTGATTGAACGAGTGAGATAAGCTATTAAGCATATTTTTTTATTGAAACTCTATTCAAATAATCGTTTTAGACTTCACACGCAACAGTGGCGCAAGTTGCTTGCGATTGCCTTCTTTTACTCTGCGACAAAGCTGACGTTTTGTTGGAACAATACCCCAACATCCCTGCAAAGATAATCCAAAGTTTATCGGAAACACTCGAGAGGACAATAATGCGTGAGAGGAAAAGTGCTCTGACGATTTCAATGCTTTTTTGCCTGGGAGAATGGGCTATGCATTTGGGTCCAAGTATGTTGCTGACAGTACATCAAGGAAAACCACTGCTTTTGACGCTTTTTACAGTAAGTGAGCATTATTTTATCATCGTGTCAGTAGCAAGTGTCCAGAAATAAGTTTTCTCATCAATTTTATTTTGAAGGTTCTAGATAACATTGTACAGAATAAAATTAATAGAGAACAGAAAGATGCGTCAAAATCTCTGGCGGAAAAAGAAGACTTTGATCCAAATATTGCGTTGGATAACTTACTTGACGAAGCAACCGCAAAATCAATGTGGAGAGGAAATATACAGTCTGTACAGTTGGCAGCCAAGATGGTATATTTGACGATATTCTTATTAACGATGAAAAAATAACATAATTTAAGAGGGTTAAACGTATTTATTCAACTGTAACAGGTGATGATGCATCTTGTTAATCACCTGGGACACTTCCCTATGGGAATCGGAGCAGCTCGATTATCATCTCTGGTGGTAGAGTTAGACGATGTGCCAGGCATTGAAAGCGATGAATTGTCGTCAGCGATATTTCAAGCACCGAATATTCAACTGCTCATGCTCTCAAACTCAATAATAATGTCTCTAATCGAGCTGGACACTTTGGATGCGCCAGGTGGAGGAGTTACAGCGGGACTGTCAACCGCTCCATCGTTGGTTCGAGTATTGTTGAGAGATTTGGCTGGAAAAGCATCGTGGGATAGTTCAATTTTATACAACCAACCTTCAAACGGAGATATCGATGTGCCTAAAATTAAATCAGGTGAGATTTAACATCGAAAACTCTTGGTTATACTTGCACTCGAATTCTGTCAGATTGTAATATTTTTTTTTTCATAGATTACACTGTGAAAGTTGTGAAAGATGACTTGTGCAGTGTATTACCTATACAAAGTTGTCCGCCAAGACATACCATGCGTCATCATGACCCTCATGTCCTACCTACCTTCGAAAACGGAGCCAGTGACATGGATAATTTGGACGATGTGAGTACCGAAATTGTTATCCGTTGAAAATCAAATACTAATTGCTTGGATGCTTGAAAATTCTAGCTGCTTCAATATATTGGTCACACGAGTCCAGAGGTACTAACAAATCCGGAAGTAACTCTTAACTCTCCCGCTGGACCTCCCCAAGGCCAGTATTACGAAGCGGAGACAATAGCGACGATTTTGAATCAGCGAAATGCTGAACGTGAGCACATAAATACTTGGAGCCATCACGTGAGCATGTGCGCTGCTCCGATAATACCACCGACTTGTCGATCACCGCCAGCGCCTTTTCATCACTGCCGTCTTCTTTTTTCACATCTGGGTCTGTCTGGCTGGGAACAGCGTAAAAAATTGCATTTGTTGGCAAAGAACGAAAAGCTATTACGAGAATTGAGGAATTTGGATAGCCAGAGATCAAGGGAAACTCATAAAATGGCGGTAATTTACGTTGCTCAGGGTCAAGAAGATAAAAATTCTATACTCAGCAACGTCACCGCGAGTAAAGAGTACGAGAGTTTCATCGCACGACTAGCTTGGGAGGTTGAGCTTGAATCGCATACCGGTTTCATGGGTGGACTAGTAGCAGGCAAAGCTTCCGGAGTGACTGCACCGTACTACGCTACGTCGTTTGGCGAAGTTCTGTTTCACGTGGCAACTCGAATGCCTTCGGATAGCCCCGAAAGCTTGTTGCAAAAGGTAATTATTACACGCGGTTTTTTATTCGCTGAGCAGAAAACAACATTTGTATATTTTACAGACAAGACATCTGGGTAACGACGAAATACATATTGTTTGGTCTGAACACTGGCGCGACTACCGTCGAGACATCATTCCTACGGAATTTTGCGATGTGCTGATTGTCATTTACCCTCTTCCGAACAAACTGTACAGAGTACAAGTGTCGCGAAAATCGGAAATACCATTTTTCGGGCTGCTATTCGACGAATGCATCGTGGAGGACGCGGTCTTACCAGGATTAGTTAGGACAACAGCGCTGGCCGCCAGCAGAGCTAAGAGATCGACGCTCACGCTTTACCAGCAATAGTATGTATCTTCAATTATTCACTTAAGTGATTTTTGTCTCTATTTCTTAACCATTTTATCAAATACTAGCTACGAGGAACGAGCAAGATGTATAGATACTATCATGAGAAATCACAAAGAAGCTACGACTTTTGAGGAATTTGCAGCAAACGTTTATTCGCCTGTACAACCGGCAAGTCCATTCAGTGGCGCATCTTCGGTTTCAGGTTTGTATCCAACCTTTCGACTCTCAAAAGTCTTGCCTAAAAAATTTTTTTTTATTGAAGCCTAATTTCTTTAAAAGGTTCGACAACGAGCGTGCAATCGGCAGCTTCGTCAAATCTCGCGGCAGCGTTGATAGATTCGCATCAAGGTCGTGCAAACCTTCGCGGTACATCAGCAGCTAACAATGACAATCGAGCAAATAGAGGTAAGAGCATCGTAGCAAAATTCGCACAATCATCTCGCCGCACGTCATTAATTAACAAATTCATCGATATCAGAATTCTCTCTCCCGTGCTAGATCAAGCTTTTCTCAATCGTATTATCGTATCATTCATGTACTAAGATCTCCTCTCTCTCTGTCTCTCTTTCTCTCTCATCGACTCATGTCAATCATGGCGTTCCCGGTTTTGTCTTCGTAATTCTCAATGAACCTTTTCTTTTAACAGTCTTTCAAAATCTGTTGAGAGGTAATACTTCCATTCTACGTATATCCTAGAAAATAGGTTTAGAAGCTTTTCACACACGCGTCGTTTGGTTTATCTTTGTGTGCGTGCAACAGATTTAACCAAAAGAGCAAAGGTATTGCTAGCGTACTCGATTCCAACCGCTCTGTTATTGTTATCATTTGTTCTCTTTTCTTGTTCACAGTTTCCGACGGTAGTCGGGTATGGTTCAGCGGCGATGCCACGGAAAGTACTCTGCACGGTATTTCGCCAAGACCGGCGAAAAAGATGTCGTTCAAGTCGGGACCCAAAAATAAGAACAATGCGCAACCTACACCGCCAGACAGCCCTCGATACAAATAGATCGATTGACTGGCCTTTCTCAAAAGTAGCCTGTAGTCTCAAGCTGTTTTTACACATTTTCATTTGATGAAAAAACTTATTCTACGTTTAACGTTTAAGAATACTTTTTAATTTCAATTTATTTAAGGATCTTTGCACTTATCGACACGCGACTTGAAATATCTTTAGAACGTGTGCTTTGAGCATTTGTTTTTATATAAGCAATTACGTCTTTTAATTAGTGTAAAACTTGAGAAAAAAAGAAGCAACTAATAATCGAATGTAAGAAGTACTGAGGACATTTAATTGCCAACTAGTTTTAGTGTTTTACGTTTTCCGTCCTTAGATTTAATTTTGTATAATCGACTGTACAGATCGTCAACGACGAATAATTTATTTTTAATTAATATCAAATATTTGTAAATTATCTAGGAGTAGCTTTTAATGATATTGTAAAATTATTATCAAATCAAAGTCTAGTTGGAATCAAATGTTATTGATATATTTTTTATAAAGCAAAACAAAAATTTCACCGATTTCAAAGAAATTTGAAAGTTTTCATTTCTTGCTCACTGAAGTAATTGTGAAATTTAGATCTTTCCATAATACATTCCGCACAATTTTGATTGAAGGGGGCATTTTTATTATAGCAATATCACGCAATATGCATTCCATTAAGTGTCTTGCTGTGAAAATATTGACAATGCAAATGAGAATGATGTAGATGATCAAAATAATTTGAAAAGTTTTCATGCGTAAGCGAAAAATTTACAATATTGGTACATTTGATTAGAACAATCGGTATAAATTATATACTTACTGAGTAAGTGTCATTATAAAAAATTTTAAAATTGATGGAATCACGACTGTAGGATGTTACTAGATTATTCATGAATACAAACGATAAAGTGCGCAAGTATTTCGATTTAAAAATTTTTAAAATTAGAATTGAAGTGAAAGTATGATTGGCGTGAATTTTGAACGGAATCAAGTTAATCATTAGATCGACGAATATCTATTATCATTGATAAGACAATTATATCAATTTTATCCATGGCCAAAGCAGCATTATTTTTTCACTAATTAAAAAAAAATGGGAGGCAGAAAAATGTAATATATATATAAATGTAAATATGATAGAACTTATAGTGTCTTAACTTGAAAGAGATTATTTAATTATATATGAAGTAAATATATTTGATCACTAATATATAGTATCAAACTATAAATACAAATTTATTACTGCTGTTTAACTAGAATGCACAGGCTGAAAATATGTATTTATAAATGTTGTACTTAACAAATCGCTCTTGCAAATATTACTAATCTACTGTCTATACTTATATTGATGTATTTATTCTCAGTGCGCTAACCCTACTATTAAAAAAACATAATAATTAACCTATTTTTTGTAACGAAATAACGCAAATTATTACATTGAAAAATGCACCATCTCCGAATTTGTGTGCACAAAATAAAAAAAATTATTTTGTGTAGATGTGACAAAAAACAAACTGTTAACAACCAATTGATCTTACTTGTAATTTTTATAATAAAAAATCATTGGTAAAAGATTTGCCTTTCTTGATTTTTTTTCATCCCTTATAAAACGGAAATGATTAAAATTTCATTAATTAACATTTTCAGCAAATACTATGTTTACTATGTTTATAAGTAAAAAAAAGTTTTCGACTGCAAAATACTTACCGGCTTTTAATCCCCTCCACAACAACAGTGAGCAAAAGCGGCCAATCAGCTGTTTTTCTTGTTGAATCATCTGAGTAGTCAGTACCTAGCTAGTGAGCACGTTGCTTGACGTTGCTTCATATATGTATAAGCTGTTGTTGCATCAACTGCGAACGTTATTTGTCTTGTTCAACTACTTAATACGTGATAACATATAATTGAAGCAAATCAGTTCAGTGGAAAATAAATAATTGTATTATAATTTTGAAAAGTTCTCGCGAGTAAAGTTGCGATTTTTGAAGAATTGTGTGTTATTTATACTGTGTAACCTAAAACTCACACAAGTAATGGCAGCAGGTGAAACTTCTATTACTGCAACTGGTAAACCTAAGCCAATTTTTCGGGATTTGAAAGCCGATGATCCAGAGCCTGAAGCAACTGTCATTGAAAGTTTGTGCATGAATTGTGGGAAAAATGTATGTAAATTATTGAAAATAAAAATTACAAGTGTAAGGTTTATTTACAATGCGAAATTTGATGTTTCCTTTTCAGGGAGAAACGCGATTGTTTCTTACGAAAATTCCTTTTTACAAAGATGTTGTGATCATGTCTTTTGAATGTGAACATTGTGGTTTTCAAAATAATGAAATACAAAATGCAGGAAAAATTGAAGAGAAGGGCGTAAAGATTACTCTCAAAATTAGTACAGAATCAGATTTTAATAGACAGTTGGTCAAGTCTGATTATACAAGTGTGTATATACCTCATCTAGATTTTGAGATTCCATCACAGTCACAAAAAGGAGGTAAATTTTGAATGTTCTTTTGATATTGTGAAAAATAATGTATTGAAAAGTGTGTAAAATATGTCATGATTTATTCCAGAGGTAACTACGGTGGAAGGCATCATTGATAGAACTATTACAGGGTTGGAGCAGGATCAAGATCGTCGTAGAGAAGAAAACCCAGAAGCTGCACAACAAATTGACCAATTTATTAGTAAACTGAAAGATCTAAAGAGTATCAAAGAACCATTCATAATAAAATTAGAAGATGTATCTGGCAATACCTTTGTTCAAAATCCAAAGGCACCACAAAAAGATGATGGCTGTGAAATTCACTATTTTAAACGGACAAATGATCAAAATCATATTCTAGGCATTTATGCTGAGAATGAAGATAAACTTCTTCAACCAATTCAAGAAGATGAATACACTTTGGAAGACATTGAAGGACAAGTTTTGACTTTTCCAACAAATTGTCCAGAGTGTAACAGTCCTTGTGAGACGAACATGAAAATGACAAGTATGACCAATTATTTTAATACATGTTTCTTTAACACGTTCACTGCGGCGTGACCCTACATGGGTCATTATTTTTATTCGCTAGGTGCGGCATGACCCATCATGGGTCAGAAAAACTTTTTTTTTTGAGCCCCAACAATATGTAAATGTTTTATACTGCTACTTTTCTTGTTTATTGGGATGTTTCAATTCAATTCTTCTCTTTAATTTTTCTTTAAAGTAATTGGATTATATTTAATTTGACTTTTAACTTTCGGAATTTTTAGTCTCGCACCCAGGGACAAAACAGCTTGTTTCGCCGCCGCAGCGAACGTGTTAAATTACTTTTGCAGTATGTCAAGTCTAAAATGCCATTATTGATTATTTGCAGAGATCCCCTACTTCAAAGAAGTTGTAATTATGGCAACAGTTTGCGAAACCTGTGGGCACAAAACAAATGAAGTGAAAAGTGGTAGTGGCATTGAGCCAGAAGGAGTAAAAATAGAAGTAAAAGTAAATGGCAAAGAAAATTTCAGCCGAGATTTACTCAAGTCTGAGACTTGTTACATGAAAATACCTGAATTGGAATTAGAAGTAGGACCAACTACATTAGGAGGTCGTTTTACCACTGTTGAAGGAGTTATAACTGCTGTAAGAGATCAGTTATCTACATCAACAGCCCTGACTGGTGACAGTGCTGATCCAGAAATTCAAACTAGAATGGACAATTTTATAACTCAACTTGATCAAGTTCTACAAGGAAATAAGAAAGTTACATTGATTCTGGACGACCCTGCTGGAAACAGCTATGTGCAAAGTCTAAGTGATATTGGAAATGATGATGGATTAACTATTACTAAATATAAGAGAAGTTTTGAGCAAAATGAAGAGCTGGGAATTAATGATATGAAAGTCGAAAATTATTAATTGTATATAAAAAAATACTGTTACAAGTTTTTCTGAAATTTTTTTAATGTTTAATAAATAATTTTTCATTTTTGAATTCGTTAAATTAATCCTCGTCGTCTTCATCTTCAGCAATAGACCTACAAATAAAAATGTTATGTAGAAGATACAAGACTAGTTTAAATATTATTTGATCAAAACATACACAACAGGAACCGAATCTAGTTTTCGTAAATTCGGTAATTTTTTTATAACTTGAGCCCGATAAAGTTCTGGATCCATATTTTCACACAAAGGATTACCAAAAAAGAGCAAGTCTTGAAGGTTGGGTATATCCTGTAATCTATTGAATTCTACCCAATCCTTTACCATGTTGTTTGACATGTAAAGTACCTTTAGAGCTTTTAATGCAGCGACACCTTTAATTTTCTCAATTAAATTGTAGGAAATCCATAATTCCTCTAAATGATCGCCAATTGCTTCCAAGCCGGAAAATGTTTTGATGTAATTTCGACTTAGCGACAAAATTTTCAAATTTTTTAATGAATTTAACCCGACGACTTTTTCAATCATATTTGTCGACAGCGATAATTTTCTAAATCAAAATATAATTTATTAACCCAATTTGATAACTTTGGGAAAAATTAATAAATCTGTTAATTTATTGGCTAACTCGACTTTTGTCAGCGACGATAAGCTATTGTCTAGTTTTGCGATGGGTGGCCATTGAAAGCTCAATATGATTTCTTTCTCTTCACTCGCATTTTTTCCATTATGTTCCTCCCACCTTGCGATCGCCTCCTTGCAAGTAGTTGCTTTAGCCTAAATTTCATCAAACATGAAACAATTGGCTGAGGATTAAACTTACACTGATAATACTATTACCATTGGACTTAATTACATTAGCAACATTACTAATACATTCTATGAACAAAAATCGTAAGACATAATTTACTTTTTAATAAAAAAAAAAAACAACGGTGAATCTTTCATGGCTAATTTCATACAGCTTTCCTAAGGCCTTTTTATAGTATCTGAATTTAAATTGAAATCTTTACATAGGCATATACAATTATTTTTTATGTCATTTCGAATATTTATAAGTAAAAGTGAAAAAATTTGTTGTAATCGCATTTTGTTTCCGAAGATATTAGGTACGACAGATTACTCCATATTCCGTGTTCTGTCGCTCATTTCACGAGGGTTAATTTTTTTGTTTCCGAAGGTTTAATACGTATTATTTCAATTTTTTAATACATTATTAGATTTTAATTACACTTGTTTCACTCTCAAGATTTGTTTTTATTAACTATTTTCTTGATCAAACTTGAGTGATTTAAATATCATGTTAAATTTACGTCCGCGTGAGAAATCGAATTGCCCATGACTCTGTTAGCATTGTGTAATATCTCGTGTTGCTGCAGTTTTTTTGAGACGTTTATAAATAGTAAAAATTGAAAAAAACTAAATCAGCACAAAAGTGACCTGGAGTACAAAAAAAAATCGGTCAAAAAATAAAATAACTCCTATTGTTTACAAGCCATGCAGATTGAAAAGTAAATACTAAACAAGAAATTTTATGCATACGAAAATTTCCATGCAGAAAAATGGTATTTTCATCTATAGTAATTCTTTATTTACTATAAAATTGTTTCCAACAAATTACAAACAGAAACTGTTTTTTTTTGTGGCTGTATTGCTTTCATAAGTGCTGATTCAATCAAGGTATGATATTACATTACGCAAATAGAGCGTTACTAAACAAAAAAAAAGATACTAAAAAATTACACTTACATGACCAGAGGTGACTATTTATTATCCACAAAGATTCCACTTTTTTTTCAAAAATAAACATCAATTTCTCTTTATTGTACTTATTAATTATTGTTCTCTCAGCTAAGGAGCAACAGTGAGCGGAAATTTTATATTTGTATTTTCATTGTAACAAAATTGAGTCGAATGAGCACTTGCTGATTTTTGTTATAAATATTTATCGACTAAGATCAATAAGTCATCAAATAATCACTTCACTTTTGGCTCTCGGCACAGATACATCAATATTTTAATACTGTAGCCACGCGAACATTTTTAAAAATTATAAACGTGGCAGAAGTTTATTCCATTCAAACGGGGTTTCATTTCGAACGCTGTGTTATGTTTACGTTTCGCAAGAGTATTTGCACGCCCAGCATTGATAAAACTTTACAATGAAAATAAAGACCTTATCAACGCAGTGATTATATTATTTATAATTACGATCATTATAATGATGATAATAGTAATTATACGGAAATCAACAAAATATCAAAATACATCATAATTTACAAGTCTTCATCAAAGTTTGATTTCTTTTAATACTATATTTGATATCTGTATAAATTCATGCAAAAGGCAACTAATTCTACTGGGTTGGAGAAAAAAGATTTTTCAAGTCTTTTTAGGCATTACCATAACATTTTTCTCTTATTCTGTTTCTTTTCTTTTTTTTTTAACGTATCAGGTTACATTGTACAGTTCGATTATAAAAAGAGATACCAATGTGATTTCAGGAGTAAATTTGTCTAGCTTGTTTTTCTTACATCAGTTCGTTTTTGATGAGGGAGTATAATAATCATGCTCTAGATAGTAATTAATTTTTTTTTGCAAGGTTCGAGGAAAATGGAATAAAAGTAAGACTATACATATTGCAAATTGCCAAAAAATGAGAAATATATATATCGGTCCACGAAGTCTTTACTTTTGTACAGTATTTACAATCGCATAAATTAACACCGATCTTCGATCGTTCGATAAGTGTTTCTTCATCATTTCATTTGGCAGAGTTCGAGGAATATAGTCTCTCTGGTAAAAAAGAATCATAGGAGCTTATAGCTGTTGTACAATAGCAAATGATACAAACGATAGAAAAACTGGAAGAATATGTGTCATCTCTCAAATAAGCGCAAAAAAAAAACTTTGTAAATTCCTATGAGACTTATCTTACCTGTCATTTAAAACCAAAGAGGAGATATACAGAAAAGAGAGCATGCTCTATGCGTCCAAAAGAAACTCTGGCGGCACGTTGCACAACAACATCGCGGCATACACTGGAGAGCAAATAACTCAGCTGCTTGTTTCTCTCGTAAAACTACTTTTCTCAAGTATTTCTTTTACTGTATTTTTTTCAGTTTGTATATATATCCAAACATAGTACAACATACAATTTAATTATGGTACGACAATTTGTAAAGCTCTCGTTACTACAAACGTTTAGAATCGATCAACGATTAATGAGTCATCGAACCCAGGCATGCTTATATAAACGAAGAATCTTCATACATATTATTTGTTTTTTTTATCAATCTTTGATTATGTTTTGCCTTAATTTAGAATAATATATATCATCATCATTCTGACGCGAAGATCCATCGTTAAGTGTGTCGCGGAAACGAGCAGACAGCTCGAAACAGCGAGACTGCAACATCCTACGATAAAAGCCTGTAAAGTTAGCTCTTTCCTTAATAATTTTTTGTGTTTATTCACATCAACATTTATCCATAATATTAAACGCTATTATAATATATTCCTACAAATAATCAACTTTTAGCAGACGGCTTTTGTTCCATTGAGAGGATTTTGTGTTAATAAATAAATCAATTTTCATTAATTTTTCAGTTGCAGCTTTAATGCGGAATTTTTTTTCCGTGAGATACAATTTTGATCTCATTTTCAACAAGGTATATTAGCAATTAACATAACAGCCTGCCAGCAGTGCGAAAATGATAATTTTTTACGTGGTCTTTTTTTTTTGCGTTCATTCCGCATTCTCTCCAGAATTTGCTTTGCTACGGTAATGTGTGAATTTAACAAGACTGCTTTAGCATTACATCACTCAAGCGAGATTATCGAATTCTTGAAGTCCGAATGCGATTTGCTGATAGCCATTTTCCGGTCGCCGACGGAATAGCGGTTTTACAGAGAAATTAAATTCTCACTGATGACAACAAGCGTTTTTTTGTTTCACACAGAGAGGCACAACGGACATAACGTTTAGGCTGAAATTGTGCAAAGCGAAAAGTGTGATAGACACAGCGGGTAGAAACATAGATTAGCACACTTTCTTTGAATCAATGAGAACGTTGAAACAGAATTATTGTATCAATTTACTTGGCTCTTGGACTCGAGTATATGAATGATTTGTTTTTTGAAATAAACTTTCCGCTTTATATTATTTCAGACTTATGTGTTTACTGCGCAATCGTTTATATCGTTTATTGATTACAAGTTGTGTTTTATTCCAACGAAAACACAGAAGCAATTGATGCTAACGAACGTACCATTCAAACGACTGGCGTTTATCTTCATTAACCTCCCGTCATATACATACGTGTCATGTTTTTTTTAAAAATTCGCGGATTAAATATAGCATTTCGGCAGCTTCTCTCGATTTTTATTCCTTTCAGCTAAAGCGAAGCACATCCGTTAGTATTATCATTACTTCTTTGTACAAAAAATCTCATGTAACTAAGAAACTTGCGTCCCATTTAGTGCTGGGGATACACGCTCGTATGCGCGCGCATCGCCCAAAAAGTACGAAGAATAGTACAGCGACGTTTGTTTTTTTCTTTTTTATTTAATTCTTAAACTTTACCGTTTTAATAATTCGTAAACTCATCAGCCGACTTAAAAAATTGAAAAAATTATTTATATATATATATATTACAATCATACCCGACAACGCATCATTCGTTCTCATAATCTTCGTTCCTCTCACTTATATAACTAGTTATGCGCGCGCGCGAATCCCATTTTGTTGAGATTTGCATATGTGTGTATGTGTTTTGTTTATTCTCTCACAGTGACCCTCTCTTGATATACACATGTACTCCAGTGTTGATTAATGCAAGGAAAGAAACAAACTCCCGACCTCGTTGCTGCGCATTAGAAAATAAACTGGAAGAGAGCGAGGCAGAGACTAGCAGTTGCTTGGGTCGGGCGGTGTGACAAGGTACTCGTCCGCTCGTTTGTGATCCGAGAGCGCGCGAATCGTGTAGGAATCTTGGGGCAGCTCACTTTTCCTTCTCAGCAGCTGTTTCACTTTGTTCACTTGCGAAGGTTTCTTTACCTGTCGGCGGACCAGTCGGAAACGAATAAAAACATTAAGCTTTCGTCACGGACAGACAAGCAGTTTATCTCAAGACACAGAGAAGATCGAGCATGAAGCAATTTTGCCGTTTAACGAGAAATTAGCCGTGACTGATGATTCTCGCGAGGAGAAAAGTAAACCAAGCGATAAAGCGTTAAAATTGCTCACAACCTGCTCTGTGCTTTCCTCATTAGAATGGAGATGACGCGTGTGTGCGTGCCCACTTACATTTTGAAGACTCACTTCGTTGGCTTGCGCTTCTATTTTGTCGGCTGTTAACGCCTGTTCGCTTTCCCCATCCTCCTCGGGCTGAGCGTTGTTCTCGTTATTTTGCGTGATGAAGGGATTATTGTTATTTGGTACTGCACACTTGACTGACGAGTAAGATGGATGCTTGGTTGCTAGCGTTTCCACCTTGTTCCACGCTTCGTCTCTGTCTTTCAGCATCTTGCGCTCCTTCAACTTGTCCTAGATCGAGATAGATAATTAGTATACCATGCGCAAATTGATCAATAATCCGATTGCGCTGTAAATTTACCTGCTGGTATTGTTGCGAGCACTCGTCAAAGACCTTCTGATTCATTTCCATGAAGAGCTTGAGCGCGTTGTAGATTAGACCGTGTATCGTCTTGTTCCAATGATTCCGCGAATTCCTGTAGAGCGCTGGATACATTATAGGCAAAATAACCGAGTAATTGTCGGAGATGAGGGACATTATATATTCATTATTCCAATAGTAGAGGGCTCTCTCGGCCACCTGAAACAAGCGGTGAAAACAAGTATAAGTGTGTGTATGACGCAAACAGCAGCAGAGTCTTGACGACGACAGCAGCAGCCAGTCGAGATGTGTAATTTAATTAGAGGAGTAGAAGAAGTTTGGACGGCTGACCTGGAAGTGCGGGGAAGAGACACACTTAGCGAGCTGCCTGAAGAGTGGATCCATGACCTTTTGGAACTCGGCAGGCTCGATCACGTCGAGTATCTCCTCGAGCTCGTTGAGGAACATCACCTCCTTGGGCGAGTGCGTCTTTGGCCAGAACTTTAGCAAGTTTTTGATCACAGGCTCGGTCAGAGAGGCGTCCTTCTCCAAAAACTGAACTACGCAATACGCCAACTGAGGATGATACACGGACAGGGACTTGGCCTTGTGCAGAGGCAACAGCACTTTCAGCAGGAAGGTCTTGTGCTCCTCTTTCAAAGGCAGTGCAAAGCCATTGATGATGCTGAAAACAACCAAATCACAATTATTTTTTTACAAAAACGTCACCTCAATCTTCATTAAAGCTTCCTCTTGAAGAATTATCAGAACATACTGTGCTTCGTGCAAATCAATACGCCATACATTATTCATTACTGAAGAGTCGACATTTCAGCGTGCAAAAAATACAATTCGACCTTGATTATTAATGAAGTGTTTTTGAAACAAAAGCTAATAAGCCCGACTCGCAATTTCGAACAATTTTTCCAGCGATTATTCAAAGCGTAGAAAAAATATCTCAACACTTTATTTTTTTTTATCGATTGAGTAACAGCGTGAAAAATAATATTGCAAGCAACACGCTCCAAAGATTTTCTCACGTGACATAAATGTAATCGTTAAACTATTTTCATCGTCGTTCCGTACCGCATGAGAAACCTACACGTATACTGCACTCGAAGCATCGTAAAATGCATTGAACAAAAAAAAAAATTAACGACTATGAAAAAGAAAAAGAAAATACAGTGCATGATCTCACCTGCCAAGGATCTCAAGTAGCTCAGCAATGCCATTGTGATGCTCGGTCTCGTAAATGAACCGATAGAAAACGTTGTTGATCTGCTTGCGTATGTAAGCACGTAGCCCGAGGAACTTGCCATAAATCCTGTGCAACGTGGTCTTCAAAAAGTCACGTTCTCGCGGATCCTCCGAGTCGAAGAGCTCGAGAAGCTGCAGTATGAACTTGTGATCGATGTAGCGTTTGGCAATGGCCGGTTGAAAGTCCGACGACTCGAGCAGTCGCAGGAAGAACTCGTAGACGAATTGCAGGTGAGGCCATGCAACCTCCAACGTCGGCTCGTCCTCCTCCGGATCGAACTCTGCGCCGTTGGGATTCGACGACGGTGGCAACGTCCGGAACAAGTTCACCGCGAACTGCAAACACGTTTACATGTTACACACATACACACTCGCAACTTCGAGCGATAACCCTCGGGCGTTGCTAGTTTGCTCCCAAAGTTACGCCTTTTGCAAGTTTCGAATTTCGAGCGTTCAAATTTACTCCCGAGTTAAGCACTTTTTTTTCTTTTTTTTTCCAGGTCTGAATTTTTGCAGACTCAACTATACTTGCGCCGAGAAAAGAAGTCCTATCGATCCTTTAAACTCTGCTCAATTTTTCATCGGCTCGCTCACGTTCGAATCTATATTATTTTATCGCGAAAATTCGATCGAACTGACGCAATCATATCGCGCGCATATATTTGATCGTATTTTTTTTATTCCCTCGAGCTAAAGATTCCTTTTTTTCTACTACGATTCAGCGTTCTAATGAATTCCTATAAATACGGCAGTCACTTGACGCGATTAAAATTTATGTAGGTCAATTAATTGGAAAGCAAAGTCGACGATAAAATCTTTCTCGTTTTCTCATTATACATAAATATCGATATGATAATATTGAGCTTGTCGCGGGCTTTTGAATAAGCGCGATAAATGTATGTAAGTCGCGAAACCCGAGTTGTAGCAGCAGAGTCTCGTTGAAAATTTAATGTTAACCCGAGTCTTTTCAAGTAAAAGTACACGACGTTAATCTTATTATCTGGAGCACAATCGTCCGTCCGTCGTCCGATGGAAATACGTAATAAAAAAGAAGAGCAGAAAAAAAATCAATAGACTTAATAATCAATAGGATAGCGGGGCTTATTTTAAAACCCTTTTATACCTTGACAAAGTCCAGGCAAAGAAGAATACCGATAGGATTTCAAGAGAGAAATAAAAATAAAAAGCCGAGCAGAGCGGAGGGATGAGGAAAAAAAAGCGTTATAATAAAAAGACGATCTTATTAATATCTGCGGGCAATCAAGGCTGCATTGTCATTCGAAAGGATGATGATGATGCTTGGTCAAATCAATGTCGCGCAGCTATATTGTTTTGATTCGCGCGCATTTCTCTCCCCTAATGAATTTTAATGAAGCTCAGTCTGACTAATCGATCTAGTTTATTGGCTTGGTAAACACATCGTCCAGAGCAATCTGTCTCTGAGCGAACTCTCACCATGTTGACAGCCTCGGGATAGATGGCTTCGGTGATGACGTTCCTGTTCTTCGTGACGTAGTCGACCATCTCGTGCAGAGCGCCTCGTTTCACCTCCTTCCATTGCAGATCCGACAGCGGATCCGACTCAAAGTCAAACAGCACGCAACATTGCCTCAACTTCTGGATGAACAACTCCTCTCGCTCTTCCGCTGGCACCTCTGCAAAATTTGAAAAAAAAAATCAATCAATTTAATCATCTATATCTAGGCCACTACATCAACAATAATAATAGTATTTTTGATGGTGGTGCATCAAGCACTCTCGATTGATTATCATTCACGCCGCCACTCGTGTATACGTGACTAGGAGCAATTATAAATATCCAGTCTGCAGCTCGCACTCTAATGAATGAACGGATGAATGAATGCGACGTTTTATCCATATACAACAGCCATATATAGCTGCAATTCGCTTTTTGGATCAAAATGATTTCCAGTGGGAGAGATAATACGGACGTGATTACGTAAAAACGGTATACATTGTTTGTGTTTGTGTGTGCCGCAGAGAAAATATATCCTGTGCTCGCGGCACAAGGTGGCACGTTTCGTTTGGCATTGCGCAACTTTATTAATTTCAGCGACTTTGGCAAAAATAGTTAAAATAATAATAGATAAAACTGGCACTTTTACGACTAAACAACCAAAAAAAAAGCATGCAAATAGCAACAATTACCGAGTAACAAGGGCTGAAGGGGTTGGTACTGTATGGCCGAAGCGATGTAGAATTTGCCGGGCAAGCCGCCACAGTCGCCGCCAGCATCGCGTTCATCATCGACTGCACCAGCATCATCGGCACCGTCGGCGGCGAATGCCAAGCCCTGATGGAAACTCGGCGACTTGGGTATACCGGCGCCAATCGACGGACCCACGTTCGTCACGTGAACCATACTCGCGCTCAAATCACCACTCCGCGATCGCTTAATTATTATTCACGTCGCGGCCACGTCGCCGCGCGTCTCTTCACGCTCAACGATGTGTTGTCAAAAAGAAAGAAAAAAAAAGCTCGATTCAGATGTAGATAGCGGCGTGGAGCAGCAGTCGCGCGGCCGATGCCATTGATTTTTCTTTTTCGTGTGTTCCCTCGAGGAAATTCCTCTAGTCCTTATCGCACCACCGCCTGCCGCATCCTCTTCCCAAAAAAAACACGATTGAAAAGACCAATCACGCTGTCGACACAGAGCTTTTCGTTTTTTCGAAAGATGATTTTTTTTAAACTTATTTTTCAAGAGAGAAACTGTCTCCGCGATACATGTATAAATAAAAAGTGTGTCAGACTCGGGCGGCCGGCGCGTCGACAATGCGAGCTGTGAGGAGCTGTGCTTGCAGCGACTTCGACTGGCTGTGAGAATGAGCGCGTCAGTGTGTTTACCGTGCGGGGTAGTAGAGTAACGCGCGTGCGCCCCGGCCATGAGCAGCAGAGTATAGAAGCAGTAACCGGCTCTCGTCGTCGTCGTCGTCGCGCTTTAGGTATATATGCCCCTCGCCTCGCAAGCCAATCGATATCTCTCTCTCATACATACGTATAGAGTCCACAGCATGAGCTTTATTATACAATGATGCGCGCCCCCGGGACCAACTAGGCTACGTGCCACCGACGACTACGCAGGTCGAAGACCTTCAATGTAAACCAACACTCCCCCTTCCATTCCGCCACTACGCAGCGAGGCGACTGTAATTTTGGCAACAAAACTGACTTTTCTCATTAATTTTTGTAAGCCAAAACATATTATACACTGCGAGCCAAAAAAAAAAGAACAGGAAAAAACGTGATGTGCAGTCGAGTGTAGACACACACACACACAAACACAGACAATAGCCTCATTTGCCGCGAGGGAGAGAAAACGTTAAAGTCAGCTACACAAGGGTGCGTGAGAGAGGGAAGCAAGCGTGTAGCAGGGTTGTTGTTGTTAGTAGTAGTGCCAATCGCGTCGCTCTCTCGGCCACTTCAAAGAATCGCAAGTGCAAACGGGGCAATTTCACAAAATTACACGTGGCAAAAGCTCCGCGTTCCTTTTTTTTTTTATTCTTTCCTTTTCGACCTCCCCACCTTCTCGTTTATTGGCTAAATTTAGACGCGCACGTGGCTGACTGTCGTGCAAACACAACATTTTTTTTTTTTGCATACAATTCTTTTCATTTTTCGATTTTTTTTTTGAAAGAGCCAACCAGAGCTGATAATTGATACGGAGATTAGCTACGGATGAGAGAGTATGATTGCCATTTGTCATTGTTCGGTGATTGTCAGAGAGAGAGAGAGAGAGAGATAGAGATTTTCCATCGTAATGAACGTCTCGATGACAATGGAGCTTTTCAATATCCATAGGAGAGAGGGAACAGATTGATTTGCGCAACTTGGTCGCTTGTAAAGCCTGTCGTTGCGTAACCGCATTCGCAAAACGTGCAGTATTTCAATTCTTCTTTTTATATACCTAAACGCTATTTGCACTCGCGCACGATCTTTTATATTCCAGAAATAAACCGAGTAAGCTAATGCGATCGGAATTTTTGCACTCAAACGCGTGACCTTCGTCGAAAAGTATAATTAATGAAAATACACATGTATCGAGAAAAATGATGCGTCGAGCAACAAAAAAAACAACAACGAATCAAATCAAATGCAATCACGTAATATACTTGACAAGCGTACCAAAAAAAAAATCTCACTGGATTATCATATAAATTGATAGTCCCTTCACAGCAAAAAAAAAAAAAAGGAGCATTCGATCCGACGACGACAACGGCATAGAATATCGTAACAAGGTTCCATCGTATTACAACTGCGCACCAAAAAAAAGACGTGAATATTTGAAAAGATTCCCGTGTTATTTTCGGTATATAAGGGTTGCACGCGCGACCGGGGCGTTATTTACCGAGGCAGCTCCGATGACGCGCGAGAGGATGTAAAGACGCTCTATATACAATCACGTGGCAAAGATTGGCAGGCTTCAAATATTTAACGCTTTTTTTTTTTCGTTCGTTCGTTGTAATGCCTGCTCAATCTACGAAAAAACAATTTGACGACGCGTTATCTCACGCATTGTTTTTGACTTTTCAGATAATGAGCATTAGTTCTAATGAATTTTATGACCGTAATCTAAAGAATTTTAACATTATAAACAATAATCCATTGAAATCGTTTTTCGCTTTCCGAAATTACAAGTCGACTTAAATTCCTTTGCGACGACAACGGAACAATTAATCCGCGCTTTACGGAAATAATTTGCATTCAAAAGCCAAGTATGCGAGCGCAGTGCACTATGACCAAAGTTAAAAAAAAAATTTTTTTTCAAAAGAACAAAAGGGAAACTTTCTCTCTCTTGTGCAAAGTTCGTGGCATTGTTCGCCGCACTGCAGCGTGCTATAACTGGCAGTATCGTCCACTTGACTGCAAATATAAAAAAAAAGTGTACTCGCCAAAAATACGCCCTGTCGACTAAACGCTTCTGTAAAAAAAAAAGCGTGCTTTGTAAAAAAAATACACAATAAACAGCGTGTATCGACGCTCGATAGCCGGTAGATAACGCACGAGCCAAGCTCGGATTGCTTGCGAGTGACATGATGTATACAGGTATGTCATGCAGCACGTATAGTTGCTAATTAGCCGCTGCGGTTAATTAGGTTTCTCTCTCTCCCTTCTCTCGTGTGGACGGACGATAACATTCTTTCGCGGCCGCAGGGAGATTAAAGGGAAAGTTTATGACGTGGAAAAAAAAATATCTATACCTCGCGGCTGCTCATCAATTATTCGTGTCGTCGATAAACTTTCTTTCGGCCGACCGAACGACCGACAGACGACAGCTTTTGGTCGCGACAACGAGTTTGCTGAACTTGTCCGACGTATATATGCAACAGAAATGTGAAAGCCATATAACCGATGCTCTTCGCTTTTTTTTTCTCCTATGAATGCCACACGTAATTAAAAGAAGACTTCCACGCTCGCTTGAGCTTTTTTCGCATTTTTCCGTGAATTTGCATAGAAAACTTGCGGGTGCGGCTTTTTTCCGGGTTTAATATTATTCGTGAAAGAGGAGCACTTTAAAAAACTCTTTCCGTACAGTTTCGAGATCAAAGTGAAAGACAATATATACTTGCTATAGAAAGAGAGAGAGAGAGAGAGAGAGAGAGAGAGAGAGAGAGAGAGAGAAAAAAAAGAAGTAAAACCAGCAGAGTCTTGTACTTGAGATGCAACTGATGTAGCGTCGTCTCGTGACGATTTGTAGCGCAGACATTCTCACCAAGTGAGACAAGTTGGAAAGCCAGTTTCTCAAAGTTAGCGCGGAAAAATCGAGTTTCTAAATCCTTGATCCACTGTGTGCTTCCAATCGACTTTTGCTCCATTCTCACATTTCTTCACGGCTATTGTGTTTTTTTTTCTCTCGATATCGACGGATTCTTTCAATTAATAAAGCTTGCACAGTCTACGAGGCTCTTTCAATACGAATGTAGTGCAGATGAAAATGTTCCGTCAGGTAGAAACTATCTCTCGCTCGAATCGCTCGAGCAAAATGAGGGAAAAAGTAATCAGGCTGATGTAGAATTTCCGAATGAAAAGCCCTTTTGATTATCCATCGCGGCATGGAGGTAGAAAACGAGTAGCGAAGCTATGAAAGAGGCAGAAAATTATCTCTGTCTCGTTCATATTTGCCGTAGTTTATGGTCGGTGGATCGTCGAAATGTATAATGTATAGACTCACCAGTGAGAAGTGGCAGCTTCTGCAGTTCACGATTCTTGGACACGTTGAATCTGGAGCTGCTCTGGCGCTTGTCCTTCTTGATGACCGGCCCACCGGCTTGATACTTGATTTTGTTGATTAACGTTGGCGGCGGCGGCGCATTCGAATTCGGTGATCCGCTCGCCGCCTTATTCGCCTACGGAAAGTATCAAGGATGTTAGCAATCATCGACATTCAATCAATCAATTCGATAATGCTTTCTCGTGAAAAAAAAGGAAATTGGAAAGGATGGAGAGAAAAAGAACAAGACGACCTTTTGCTGAGGAAAAGCCATCCTTGTCAACACAACGCGAGAGGAACCAGTTTTCCAACAGCCGCCGCGAGCGCGATTAATCACTAACTGGACAACAAACTGCTGCTTCGCGCGCGCAAAGGACTCGAGCGCTTAAACCATTTTAAAAATAAACAACGACGCAACGAACAAAAAAAAATTGATACTAATAGAGCGAGAATTTTTATAGGCGTCTTCGCGGGAAACGCGCTTGATCTTTTTTCACTTGCAACGAAAAAAAAAAAAGAGCAGCAGATAAAGATTCGAAAATTGTATGCTTTACGCAACTCTGTCGCGGCATTTATGATTCTCGTGTCAAACGAGAACAAAGTGTTACTGCCTGCTTTTATTTGTTTTGTTTACGAGGCGTCAACCTTGACAGCTAATTAGCCGGACAGAAATGTAACTCTGACAAAAGAACTATAAGAAATTAAAGTGATTGAACGTGCCTTCTTTTTAAAGACGTTGCCAAAGGCAAGGCCGCTGAAGGTCTGCATCTTGATTCACATGCGTGACACTTGTCTTTCGGGCAATAGCAACAACAACAACAACGACGACGACAACCGAATCAGCATAACCCAACCTCGGCACAATTTCATACGATTCTTCTTCTCGTCCAGCAACAATAATAATTGTGCATCATTTGCAATCGGCAACTCAACTCTCTCTCTACAAGGTATTTTTATTTTTTTATTTTCAATCACGCACTCGTCGCATTAATTTCGTGGAGCACTTTTATGTCGTTACGAAATTCCTCATCAAAATCAAATAGCTTGGATGCGCGCGATAATTCAAATACCAAAAAAAGAGGTTAGCCAAATCGACGACGACGACGACAGAGTCCGCAAGGTCGCAAAGTTTAATGTGGGGGGAAGAAGGTCCGCGACTTGCGACACTTATTTTGGCGCGCAATCAGAGCCTCAGCCGCGTTGCGCCCGCAAGAGCTTTTGTCATACGCATGCATTTGAGTAACTTTTGGCCGGCTCTTGTTTGTTGTTATAATCTCTCTCTGCTAGATCGACGATTGCTTCAACAGACGCATTTAATGTTCGTATAGGAATGCTTTTATCTTATCGACGTACGTGTGTGTGTATATGTGTATCACGTAGACTGATGATTCCTCAACAGGTGTCAAACGCGACATTCCACCTTTCGACTACTGGAAGAAAAAAAAAAGAAATCGAGTTGTCGCTTATCAACGGAATTTCTTTTTTCATTTCCCAACAAATATGTCACTTGCATCATACGTACAATAATTTCAATTTGCGCGTGAGAAGCGAGATAGAGACAGGCGGCGGCTTTAATTGCCAGGCATGAATTGACCATCAGCTGATTGAGTATGGCAGGCCCGTAAATAAACGCCCCCATCCTGACACTCGATAAGCTTTTTTTATTCGGCCGAGAGTAAAGTAGAAAAAATCAAACTTATCCAACGAAAAAAAGTATATATATATCGATGCATCTCCGAATCACGCGATTTCTCGTTTGACATTTTTTTTTCCTTTCCTTCATTTCAAAATAGACGCCTGGCCGAAAATAATCTTTGCAATTTTATTCGCGCAAAGACAGACGCATACGCATCGAGAAAAAAAATAGGTCAACTCGAGGGCGAAGCGACGCCGCCGGCGAATTCTTTATACAATCGGTAGCTTCGTTTAATCCAGATCGAGATTACGATAAGATACCAGCACAGAGGATACGCTTAGATAAGCTTTTACATATATATGCACATACGTGTGACTGTGTGGGAGATGCACCTGAGCAAACTGATCGCGCAAGCCACATGACTTTTTTTAACGACCATTTTTTCCTCTCCTCATCCTCCTATTATTGTTATTTTCATTTTTAACGATTTCTTTTTTTAATGTTTCTCCAGTCTGTAAAATGTAACTTATCGCGTTCATTCGCTAGCAAAACAAATAACCGCTCGTGCGCGCAATCAATTCGAATACAAAATCAATATCTTTTAATCGAAAGAGCGCGTGATTCGTAACTGATTGGACAAACAAACGGAACAACAGAAAGGTACTTTACGCGTAAAGTCTGACGAAATAACGGGAAAAAAAAATTCCGCCTCCTTGAAGGTATTGTCGTAATTCCACCTACACGCCGTGTATATATGTATATAGTCACCGAAAAAAAAAATGTCGCGCCTACGTGTCGCTGAACGAACCGACGACAAAGCAAAGAAAAGAAAGAAGGAAAAAAAAAATTAATTGCCGGCAATTGATCGCGATTATTCGCTCGTGCAGCTGTCATAATAGCCGCGGGAGCGATGAACATGTATGTATATCGCGCGTATGGTTTCTCGTTTGTGAATAAAAAAAAAATATATACATCGCGGACACACAGAATATAGATATTAATGCGCAATATTTATCGTTCGTGCGTTGTTGGTAAACTATACATGAGATCTCTGTACGTATCTAAATAACAATCTCACTTTGTTTATTGCCATGTCCATTATCAAATCAGCTGTTTGCGCGAGAATCATCATTATTGTTGTTGATACGCGGAATGATCGTTTCGACGAAAAACTACGCCGTACGCATTAATTAAACGTTCGTTAAACGTCCTATAAATCGGCCGGGCGCCAGTTATATAAGAAATCGACATGGAGACGAAAAAAAAAGTGCTCCACGGAATAAAGGGTGAAAAACTACCACCTCGCTTCTATTCAGCAGTCAAACTTGATTGCAGCACGTGCACGCACAAACAGACACACACACTGCACGGAATAATCACACGCAAACACTTGAATGAACGAAAGAAAGAGAAAAATTAAACTTGCTGTAGCAGCACACGCGGCGCGTAATGTACAGGCGGCGTCGAGAAAACAATCGCGGCGACAGGTCGCACTCGGCTAAACTGCGGCCTGCTGCGGGCGCCTATAACATTGCCAAAGGTTTCAAACCTGTCCCCGTTCGCTTGCTTGCTTGCTTGGCCGTCGTCGTCCCCACTTTATAACATCGACTGTCTGTCTGTGTGTTTGTGCGTATAGTGTGTGCGTACGAGCCTCTCAGCTCCACTCTCTCGCGCGTTCAATTATTATCCCTGGCGCCAACTGTTTATATTCATGTGCTATCTCGCTGTTTGTAAGTGTCTGATGTGTATGGATTTAAAAAAAAAAAAAATAAAAATACGTCGATTCGTTTACGTAAGTACATGTCCATCGAGATAAGAATGCCTCCCCGACGACGACAAAGGCGGCGGCGAAGAGATGAGAGGAGCTTTTAAGCTGGAATGCGCGTGCACAGGTATTATTAGCTTTGCACGCTTCGAGCCGAGCGCGAAAAATAGATCACGCGCGCGCCCACCTAATTAGTTCCCTCCTGCAAATCGACGAGAGGGTGGTAGCTGCAACCACTCGACTTTCCTCTCCCCCTCCCTATATACTCCTTCTTCAGCTTGATTGACAGTTTGTTTGATCTGCGTGATTTTTTTTTTCCTTCTTCTACTTTGATTGCCAATCAAACTGACGGTATACTTATCGGAAGTGATTGTCGATAATTATATGCCGAGTAAAAAAAAATTGTGCATTGTTTTTTTTTTGGGTTCGCGATAATTATACGTGTACTTACAAGTATAGGAATATTTGAATTGGTAACTACTTTGCACGAAAAATGCTAAACGATTTAATTATCGATAATATTCCAGGAAGCTGAAGATTCTGACGAGTCATCAACGCGAGAGATGCCGGTGTGTAATACTTCCGGTGCGATTGGCTCTGCATCTCTCTATATATGTAAATCAGTCTCTCTCGAGGAAGAATCTTGTATATATCGTAAGTACGTACGTACCGACAGGTAGGTAGATAGATAAAGAATGACGAGCGGCACACCATCTGTCGCGAAATTTTTCAACGACTCTCTCTCTGTCTCTACTCTATAGCCGCGCGCGCTCAACGACTTACCACACGATTTTTCCTCTTGTGCTTTTTTTATTCTCTCTCGTGTGTTGTGTTTTTTTTTCTGCTCGCTCGCGCGCGCGCGCGCATTTTTCTCGTTGTGCAACAGCACACTGCGCCTGACGCCTAATTATCGCTCTGTACGCGAAAAGCTCGATCGATTGCGCGACTTTTCCTCGAGCAAACTAGCTACGGCCTCGATTGTTTTGCACCTATCGACGTTTTTCCCGTTTGTCCTACTGATGCTCGAGAGAGCTTTTTTTTCTCTTTGCCGTCGTCAAATTACAAGCGAGATAGAGTAATTTTCGAGCTCGTGATTTTTTTTTTACCTTTGTGTGTTGATAGAAGGTACAAAAAAAGGAGGTCTTGCGGGTTTATTGGATTTTTAGTAGAGATAGAGAGCGTGGAAAAATCGAAACTGTGTAAGGGCAATTCAATTTATCTAAACGATTGACATGAGTGTTTTTAAATGAAATTTTCCAAGGCTATTGAGTTTGAGCAGCCAGCCATTCAATTTATCGCTCGAAATTCAATTTTACTGCAGCGACATTGATGTAGAGACTCGCGAGCGCAATTTCATTTAAAACATTCGTCATTTGCATACCACGACGTACATACGATCGTTATCTCATCGCGCGCGCAAAAAAAAACTAAGTGTTATTGTTGTTGGTTGTCTATTCTTTTTTTTTCTAAAATAAAACTTTCTGCAAGTGCATCGAATCTCGAATGTTTTTCAAATGTATGACGACGATTCGCTTATGTAACGCGCGCAATCGGCATTTTATATATACATTTGTTTAAGTGAATACACGGATCGTTATCTCGAAAGAGAAGCAAATAAAAAGTAGAATCAACTAGTCAAGATTTAGTGATGTAGCGAGCGCGTACGCTTGTAACTCGACAAATGATACATTGGAAAAAGTATCAATTCCAGTGGGATGATAATGTCTGCAAATTACAGAGAGATGCATCATCTGCATTGACCTTCTACTGAGATCGATTTAGAAAATTTGAAGAGAGAGCTGCTTTGCAGAATCCAAAGGTTGTGCTACGCTCAATCAGCATGAATTTGTTTAATGAAAAGTCTTCTTGATGCTCACCTCATCCACTTCTGCTTCTCCATTTTTTCCCTTCTTGTTTTTTTCCTTGCTATTTTGGTCCTGAAATTCATATAAAACAATTAATAAATATGGCCAATATAATATCGTTATATTAATTGAAAAATGTTGTGTATCACAGCCAAATGCAAAACATCTTAAAGCTAGCATATAGGTGAGTACAATTATAGAATGATGATAATTTGTTGTCAAACAACTGCACACATCTACAAAAAAAACGTAAAGATTGAAAAACAGGTTATTAAGAGGATATAAATGGAAATGATTAAAATACTATGATGAGTTGTGCTGTAAAACTTGCAAAAAACTGTATTAGATAATCGGTACTCTGGAACTTTCCAGTCTTTTGGAACATTGTAATCTATTTAACGGCAATCCTTTCTCAACTTTTTTATTGCAAGCGTGAGCAGTGTTGAAAAAAGTTTTCCATTATAAACTCAAGGCAGCCACTACACAACTGGTTTATGTAATAGGCTGAACAATAGAAATATGAAAACAACAAACTACCGTGGCAGTTTGCAGTTGTGTCGAGGCATGCCAATAATTGCAAAGTAACAAAACAGGAATTGGCAGAGTATAGATGTCGATTGAAAAGCATTGATAAGATGAGAAATGTTGAGAGCGAGTAGCAGTGATGAGAGAGAGAATGATGATGCTCGCAGGGCAAAATGAATGGAGACCAAGCACCAGGTGGTTTTAGTATCATCACTCAACAGGCTGAAAAAGCACGCGCGCTTGAGGGTCAGAGGCAGAAAGTTTGTTTTGTATGTATATAAGATACCATTGTCGCGTGCTCGATAACGTTTGGAGAACGCGCGCAAGAGAGAGGACGAGGTGTGTAGGTTAAGAGGCTCTCTGGTGGTGGCAGAATTCGGGCAGCGCCTCCTCTCTCTCTCTCCACACTGTCTCTTTCAATGTTGGGACGAGTTGTCTTTGGGCTGTCAGTGCCTCGAGGCGATGCCGTGCAGGCCGTTGCTATCCACTCGCCGACGATGACGATGCTATGTCGTGCTGGATCGTCCTCTTCGAGAAACACCACACAAACAAGGAAACTAGGTACCTAAGTAGTAGAATATAATGTGCCTGCGCTGACTGCTCTCGAGAGCGGCCTGTTTTTTCTCTCCCTCTTTCTCTTTGGGTGCGTTAATTGCCGGACGCGCGATATATTGGCTTTGGTCTCGCGAGCCTCAAATGTGTGTGGCTCGTGCGTGGCTTATTTTTACCGTAGTCTTGGACGCACCTCGCTGTCTCCTCTTTGGCGCTTCGGCATTTTCTCTCTTTCTCACCGTGCCACCTTCTCGCTTCCCTTTCGCGTTCGCGAAGCCACTTTTATCTCTTTCTCTCTCTTTCCACCGTGTTGCGCTCAAACTATACACACTGTACACACTTGTCTGCGCCGCGAGAACGGTCGAGTTATGCTAGTCGTAAAAGAGAGGCTAGGAATCCGTGCGCCGAGAGAGGATTATTATCGTCCCTCTCTCTCACTCTTTCTCTTCTCTCTTCTTCTCCTCTTTCTTGAAGGCACTGCTGCTGTACGACGACAGATCAGTAAGTCTCTCTCTCGTGATATTCTAGTTGGCACACTGTGTAAAGGTTGACTGCCGCCGCGACGACGTTAAACTTTACGAAACAGCAATAAAATCAACGACTAGCCAGGCCAACATCCACCAACATCAGCGGCAACAGCAGCGGGGTCAGGCGAAAAACGCAGGCACTCGCTAGTCGCTACTACTCAGGCGGCGGCGTTCGTTCGCACTGGCGGCGGCCATTGGCTAACGTCCACTGTCGCCAGTGTGTGTGCATTCGTGCAATGCCGTCGCTTTGAAGGTGTGCGTTTCGCTCTCTCGCATACGCACACGCGCACTCGTGCAATGTTCGAGTTCTTGCGCTCTCTCTCTCCTCGCTCCTCCGCGCACGACTATTCCATCTCCCTCCTCTTCCTCCCTCTCTTTCGCGTATGTATATATTAGCAGAGATAACTTTTATTTAAATCTCCGTGAAGCAAAGGAACCGTTAACCGA
>JAWWMK010000032.1:3817374-3875401 GCA_035047105.1 Galeopsomyia nigrocyanea | reverse complement strand
TTTTTACTTTTTATGCATTGTTGTAGTTTAAAAAGCTCTACAAGCGTCGGAATTTCGAGTAGAAAAAAAAAACAAAAAATCGTTTAAGATGTATTTTGAGGCGTACAATTCGATTCTGAAGTCATATTAACGCTATCTTTTGTTGTTTTTTGTAAAATTTAAAAAAACCACGAAAATTCGTGTATTCTTTTTCGAGCGATTTTAGGACTTCTGAGGACACAAAAGTTTGTCACAAGATTACGCGGCGTGGGGACTAGTGTTTTAAGTTCTATTAGTGTTATAGATTGAGAAAATATAATAATTACGAGCGTATACCCCCGAGTTTTTAATGTGCTGAAACCCGAACCTAATTGATGTAGTTTTTTTAGTGAAATTGGTCATACACCAATATTAAAAGAGTCGACATTTATTAATAATAGAAAGAAACGAGTCTAATAATACACGACGCCAAGTCTAAAATATATCGCGATAAATTCTCAATGTTAACAAGCAATAAAACGTCGAGGGCGAGGCCGTTAAAGCAGCTAAGGTAGGTGAGTTAACAGTTGAAATTGAATTTCGAGGTGCATGCATTAACGCGAAAGGAGGGCGCAAGTTTCTCTACGACATAAATTATCATGCGCTAAAAGGCAGGGGTTGATCGATGGGAACGTGCGCATGCGTAACGAACAGATCAGAGAATGAGAGAGAGAGAGAGAGAAAGAAAGAGAGAGGCAAAAACAAGGCAGGCGCGGCAGCAGCAGCAGCACTCAGCGCGCTCATTATCTTCACTTGCACGCGACGAAATGCTTTGCCGTTCTACGCTAGTTAGATCTGGCATTTTCCTCTAATAACGCTCGAGCGTCGCATACGGCAGCGCGCACTTTACTCGCACTAACTTTCCACTCGTATTGATTGTCTTCGTAATGCCTCTAATATTGATCAAGCTCGAAATGCCCCATTCGACTAACGCGGAAATACGCTGCGATGTGTTTTAACAAAAGAACAATAATTATTTTACCGAACAAGGCTTTCTCTTTTAGGTAAAGTGATTAGGTTTTCCATAATCAAAATGCAAGTAGGCTTTAAACTACTCATGCAAATTAGTGCTTTCAGCGCTTTCGATTGTTTTCTTCAATAGCAACGTTTCAGAATCTATTTAACGACCATTTCACCATGTTGACATTTAATCTAATTGTCGTTCAATTACTCGTGCACGCGAATTAATCAATCACTTGAAATAATCAAGTTGAGTGGTTACGTGCGCGCGCGAGGAACCTTTGAAAACAATGCCGCTCGTTCGGTTTGCATTTTCCAAGTTTTCTGGGGCAGCTCGAAGCTATATACAAATATTGTATACCTATAACGGTATAGGGTTTTATATTCATCGTAAACGGTATCGATAACTAGTCACTGCCAAACGCAGCCTCGTTTTTTTTTTGCAGCCTCTATTGAAAAAAAGCACAATAGGCGGGGTGCTCGCACCAATACGTATATCGAAGAGCCTTTATGAAATTTTTTTCCTTTACGTTTTCGCGAAAAAAAATTTTTGTCGTCTCTATTGTACACTATCGCCAAGCTTTGTACTGAAGCTTACAGATGTATAAGGAAGGAAAAAATATTAGTTTTTTCCGTTATTATATCCTTGGAATTCTAGAAAATTGCATGTACAGCTATAGTAAACTAAGTTTTATTTGGAGTGCATTCGAAATCAACTACTCCAAGTTTCGTTGGAGCCCTTTAAATTACCAAAACCCTTCAAGTTTCGGAGTCCTCTAAATTAGTAAAATACGTCAAGAGTTTACAAGTGATTGTCAACGACTCCTGACGGTTATATATGTATACACTTCTCGAGTAGATCTTATCAATGCAGAGAGCGGCTTACAAATTCGAGCCGAAACACCCGCCATAAGTTCAAACTTAGAGCTGCGAGTTATGTGACGAATTTACAAAATTCCATAATTCACTGATGAATTTCACGAGTGTTAATTTCAGGATAGAAGAAATAATTCATTTGAATGTTATTCGATGAGAAATAATTACTGCGAAAAACGTATTAGTTGAGAGGGCTTAAATTGTAATTTCGCAAAGATATTTGAAAGCTCGATAAAAAAAGGCAACGAAAAAATAAACTTTACTGTACACAGCAACGAGCTATTAAAGTAATATGCATTAAAATTGCCTTCTCAAATGAACCTATTAAATACATCGAACGACTTTCGTCACGCACGTGCGGTAGCTTTAATTCTGGCAATTAACAGAACTTCTTATATGCATCGTTTCGAAAAAAAAAGACAAATTGTCGAGTTTAAATGTGAAACATAATTTAATTGAAATGTCATGTCGAAATAATGAAAGAATATCGAGTGACCTACTTGCTCTTAGCAATAATGGCGTTGGCAATATAGCCGATGATTAAGGGTTGCATGCAGCAATGGCAACGTGTAGCGCTAGCTGGTAAGCTGAGATGCATGATTGAAAGCCTCCTTTGTTGAGACGCAGCGTGTTTGGTCGAAATCCATATTAACTGTTTAGGAACCCGAGCTAATCCAAAGCTCATTTTATTTGAAATAAATCCACAATGCACACACGAACTAGTATTACGATTTTTTGTTGAACATTTTGTTACTATTGTTTGATACTGAAAAATAACTTTCGGTATCAACATTTTCATGAAGATATGCTATTTTCATATGATAAATAATGTGGTAATGTCTTAATTATTAATTAATACTGGCTTAAAAAATAAACTAGGAATTGACCATTGTACGTTGATAATTGATCGAAATAATTTTTTTTTTTTTGAGTTCTTTTAAATTTTCGTTTCTCTATTTGAACAAAGAAATACAAAACTCTATTGAGAAAAATGTAATTGAAAATTTTACCCATCGTTTATATAGGATTTTTGAAAGTGGCGGTATTAGGTTCAATCGAATGAAAATAGTAACTGGGGCAGCATTTGGCTTATTTATGCACTAAAAAGATTTCTAATGAGTGCTTTTGAAAGCTTATAAGAAGACGAATCGAATGGTGTGTCGCAATTTCATGCTTAGGCATATTAGCCTAGTTAAAATGACATATATCCGTGTATTGGAAATTTAGAGATTTGGAAAATGTGCGCATCAAGAGCATAAAACAGCTCGCGGAAAGCGAATTTCGGATTCGGAGATGATTTAAATCATTGGAACTTTCATTATTTAACAGTATAAATATAATGTCATTGCGCCGTACCGCTTTAGCAAGCGTATATTTGAATACCAGCAAGTGGCGGTATTAGGTACATGGCGGTATAAGGTACACGTATTTTATATAAATGTAGATATTTGCTATTGTATTGTTTCGGTTTCGACATTATTATTTCAATGTACATTTTCCTCGGGTATCAAAAACACAAAATAAGGTAAGTTTACTCAATTGCGCCACTAAGATATCAAATCGCCATAAATTTTTACGCCGAGCAAATTTTTCAACGTATAAGACCTCATTCGAAATGCCGTTCACCCTTTGCCTCGCACGATTAATTTGGTGAAGTCTAACCAAAGTTACAACACTTTGAAGCGAACAACTTATTTTTGGTGTAAAAAAGTTAGTTCAGAGCATAAAAGAGCTCGTGTAAAACGAATTTCATATCCGGAGATGATTTAAATCATTGGAACTTTCATTAATTAATAGTACAAACATAATATCACCGCGTTGTACCTCTGTAGCAAGCGTACATAAGTATGAAATAAGAGCAAGTGGCGTAATTGGGTAGAGGTACCTTACATATGTATTTTAGTAATTTTTGTCATTATATATTTGATTCATTTACCAACAAATTATTTACTTGAATTATAAAAAAGACAGACTATATTCATCTCGTATGACTAACTTCCGCGTTTGTTGAGTGTAATCATTGTTGCTAATTTGTACCAGCATAATAATTCACTTACTTGTGATTATACTATCCTCATGTTAGAAAGTTGTGTTTAGCCTACAATTAAATTTCAGTGAGTGTTTCTGTTCGTACAAACGTCGATCGATCGATTGATTGATTGTGTTTTTTGTTTTGTTTTGATGTTGCAGATCGCAAGCGTGGATATGCCACCAAGGGCTGCGGCGCGGCGTCGCGAGTCCAGTGGAATGCCGCGGCGACGCTCGTCGAGCTGCCGCTGCAAAGCCAAGGGGCATCGGTGAGCAACCGCTCAGCAGCCAACATGGGCGCCAATCAATCAGCCAGAACTCTGCCCAGCCCGGGCGAGGAAGGTCTCTAATTTCACGATCCATCTTATGTCAATTATTATTAGGCAGTTACTATCGGTTTCCATTGAAACAACAAACTTTTTTTTCTTCAAAAACTTACCAAATTGCGACTCATCAGAAGAGATCGCGTATGAACGAGGTAAAATTTATTTGCTTGAAAGGCCATCTCATAATTAAAAATATTTTCAAATGATTATCTTGAATTCTGAAAAACTAAATGCGATATGATTAATGCTAACAAAATATTTGTATGCTCATCAAATTTAATACGTACCACGGCTAAGGATTTGAAATGATATAATTATCAGTGGCACATTTGTTATACGATCATTTATGACATAAACCATCTGATTGTGATTCAAGACATATGCCAATCGTTATTTGCCTTGCTAGCTAACATCAAATTATAATCGATAAAGCTCCTTCAAGTTTGATATCAAACTGATTGCGCCCCTGTTGATCTACCCTACTTTTCCCTATTTCATCGAGATACAGTCGATATTATTCCAGACAAATCTTGATCAAATTAATTAAACACATATCTAAAGTAATCTCTGCGAAAAAAGAGAAGATTTATTTAAACTTTTCTCTTTCTCAATTTTCAGTCGAAGTTGTTTCTCATACATTTACCATCTGGTAGGGACGTCGAGAAAAAGATTACACGTCACTTCTTCCTCGCCCGATCTATAATCTCATCTTGACTCGAAAACTCGAAACTCGTAATAAATAAAGAACATCCAATATCGAGACTCAATTTTTTTTTGTTGCGTCAATAGCCAATATATGTATCAGTTTTCCCTCTAATAAGGAAATTCTCATGCGATCCTTTCGCTCCACTGATATCGAATTACCAATAAATTCGAAACGCACGACTCGACGTAAAAATCAATCGCTGCAGCGTCTTGTTTCAACATCCAGTTTCAACTGACTCTATACATATAGCGCAAAATCACATTCGAAAGACGAATCAATGCACCGCGTAATTGAGAATAAATCACGACTGCCAATCAATCACCGAGACAAAAAAAAAAGTACTAAATTTAGACGTTACAACCGCGGTGGCATTGAAAAAGTGCGTAATGAACTATTTTAGTATTCCATCAGTCTATATGATCGGTACAGCATACAGAGCATGAGAGAATAGAGAGAAAGCTCAGTTCCGCGGATGTATTTTTCATTGTACATACATCGCGTACAGCGCTCGTAATAGCAAACATAGGCACGGCTGCGCGTTCGGCCGGTTGAAATATGGGCTGAGCGCGCGATACAAATTGCAGCGGCGCGTATGATGGATCAGTGCGTATAGTGTCAGATAACACCGTAGATGTTCGACAACGCGCATTACGCCCAAGTGACCGCGCTACGCGTGCACATTGTCTGTGATTGATGCATACACATACACATACTGCATCTACCGCGTGCGCATCGTAGTTACCCGATATTACTTCGACGATCTCGACTTGAGAGCGATGACGTCTCGATTGACAAGTGTATTTTCACGAAGTGCCAAGTTTTGCATCACGTTTCGCACTTTCGAGCCTCCTTTGCCATGTGTATATAACTGTTGTTGTGTGTACTCTGTTCAGTTCAACGTTGTCATAACTGAAGTTCGTGTCGGTTCTGACTGCTACCCGGTTGACGGTAATCGATTGACAAGGAGATTACTTAACCTTTATGAAGCAAAATTTACTGAGATACTACGGGAAAACTATTAACAATAGAAATTACCCCGCGTAAATAATTTTATCATTTTGTAAGTTTGATCGATGGAAAACCCAGATGGATTTTTTCTCGTTTTAAAGCGAAAAAAAAAGTTTGAGTAAATATTTCCGTCCATTCGGATATTTTCATGGAATATCGAATATTAGAGAGTTTTTGTAAATATTGCAAAACAACTGAATACCGAGAATTAAAAAATTGAAGAAAAAAACGCTTTTGCAACCAAAAAGATTTTGCTTGGCTTGCTTTCAAAACTGTAGCAGTTTTGGTTGAGAGTTCATTTTCAGATTGATCGAGTTTGAAAATTTTGAACACTATAGGGGTCCCCCATCAATATTCATTTTCAAATTGTTAATCAATATCTCATAAGTAGTATTCTTTGGAAAATTGAAAGTACTGATATCATTTAAATTCTCAATGTATCTGCGTAACGAACAAAACGTACCGAGGCGTACAAAATGTACCGAAGGAAAGTTCTCCACAATAATAACAGTTCCATACACGTCACTCAATTACACGTTTTGACGCCCAGATAGAACAGGTCAATTCATTCGATACAACAATATACTCGAGCCTTGGATTCATGTATTATTGAGCGCCATTCTATATTTTCCATATAATAGTCTGTTTACGTCCGTTAATATATATGTGTCGCTTTATAGAATTTAATGTCAATATACATTCAAAGTAACCTCGCATACCTTTAGATGGAGAAATTTAATAGTGTTTCATTAAACTGACGGGGAATGGGAATACATTTACTAAAATTAGCCACGCTTTTGAAATTTCTAGTTATCATTAACGTTAATTAATGCAGCTCCTAGCGAAGATTGCTATCGTCAAAGTTATTTCCAATAAAATGTTCTGAAATTTCATATAGCGACGTAAATGAATTTGAGTCTCCGAAATTCCAATATCGACTATTTTCAACTTGAGCAGCTTCACTGCATGGCGAACATAGCTTCGAGTTTTTGACGAATTCTCGTCTTGGAGTTTCTTTCAGTTTTGACTTATTTCTTTTTATTTTTCAATTTCACGCTGTCACAGTTCTATTTACTTTCGTTTGTTAGCCTGTATACACTTACTCGCTGAACCTATACATCTTCGCGCTATTTCTTTCTACTACTATTCTTTCAGCTGCAACTTAAATAAATCACACGGAAGTCCTGCTCGACTCTTTCTTACGTTTGGGGAAAAAATGTAAGCTACTTCAAGTGAACTTTGTTGAAAAAAAAGTAACGTACTCGAGTTTTTAGATGGGAATTGCCAAAGAAATAAATTTCACTTTTCAAACTTGTTTGCGAAAAAAGAAGACTGTTGTAAATTTTCGTGCTAATGTTAACTTTCGATAACGTTACATTTTCACGTTTTCTCGTATTTTTTTCTCTCTCTCGACGTTGTCTATTATACGGTCGAGCTGACGGTAATATAACCAACGATCTTATGGTGGCAAAAACTTTTTCTTTATTCCGCGAGACTCGTTAATCCGATTCCAAGTTTTTGCTTTTACGAAGAACGGTGTGACCGTATGTTACTTTTTACTTCGTCTCGCTTGGATAAATTATGAGCATTCCCGAAATACCTCGCAGTATTAAAACTTTGAAGTTAGGGTAGATACAAGAATTGCGATGGAAGTTACTGTTTCAAAAGAATTAAAGAGCCCGCGGTCTCGACAAGTTTACAAAAAAAAAACTTTTTTTTATCTCGTCCTATCCCAAGTGAACGAGTTCAGTGTGACTCGCAAAGTAAAAGAATTGCTCGAAAGCTAATAAATACAGATGAGTGCGGCAGATTCAAAAAGTTGGATATCGAATTCGTTCGTTTGTTTTTCACGAAAGAGTGGAAACTCGTTTCGGTGAGAAATCAAACTGTTTGGTTCGAATAACGAGTAATTAAAGAACTTAGCGGTTCTCTCGACTGACGCAACATTTATTCGCGCAAACTAATTTTCTTGTCGAACTCGCGCCAAAACTTCTAGTCGATAAACTTCAAATTACCAACTTTCTTTGCCTTTAACGCATTATCCTTTTCGAACTGCGCCTCCATTGTCCGCGCGTTTTATTTGCGAAACTGAAACGGACCGAATTTATCTCGCGTTTTCGCGCAAATAGAGGGCAAAGGTAAATATAAGAAATGCTCTCTATCCTCTATCTCGCAAACATTTCTCAGCAAATGCTTTTTTTTTGCCACGAGTGCGGAGGTTTGATGTTTACTCACAAACAAGAAAGCGCTCTCGGAGTTTTCCTCCAGTTAACAGTCACTTTGTACGATAGGCTCTCGCTCATTGTACACAGAGACCTCCCCTCACGAGTCTCGCGGGGGTAACTTTGGTGAGCGGCCTTCATTTTATTTTTTCGCTTAAGTGGCAACAGCAGCCGGGTGTGTATCCGCGCACGTTTCCGCTAATTAGTCTAGTGCTATAACACATGCACGAGCCATTGCGCGCGTACGTGAGGCTGACTTGCCTTTGGTTTTCTTCTTCGTATTTTTTTATTCGCGTTCCCTTTAAACCCAAGCGCTACGTTGTTTTTTTTTTTCAATGATAAAATTTTCCCGTTTTCTCGCGTGTATACGTCGGCGAGCGCTTTAGCTGCGCGTACAAGCTCGAAGAGAGGAAAAAAACTCTCTGATACCGAGTAAAAATGCTTCTGATATTGTTCTTCGACACTAGGAAACGTTAGTCGAGGCTCTAATTAAATTTCTACAAGCTTCTGATAAAAGAACATTTTCAAATCGGTTCGCATTGATCGCAATTTTTGTTTTTTACCCTCGTATTTCTTTTAGAAACAGTCTTTGAAAATGAGAACCTAGCTGTCGGTTTTTATAATGGCTCGCAAAAAGAGAAAACCACCTGGACCCCCGCACGAATGAATCAACGAGATTTTTCCAATTAATATCTTCGAGTTTAATAAAAAAGGAAACGACAGTTTTTTTTAATACCCGCGGCGGTCAACTCGTGAAACAATATTAGGGACGTAAAAAAAGAGAAAAGTTTATTCGAAAGTTTCGAAGCGTAGCAAGTGTGAGGTTTCTCATTGCTCGCGCGGGTATACGAAAGAAAGAGACTGAAAATTGAAAGCTCACTCATGGCGACACGAGGTGAGAGCATTAAAAGTAGAATTGAAAGAAAAAAAGAGCACTAAAAAAAAACGTCTCACACGAACGTAAAGTTCGGGTAGCACGTACGCGTGTATACATATATGCCTATGGGGTAACGCGTGGTTGAACTTGAAGAGGGGCTTGATTAGGCCGTTGCATCTGTTAGCATTAACCGAGAGCTCTTAGCCACGACGTTAGCGACATTAAATTACTGGCTAGAATTCCCAGTGGAAGGGTGGCAGGGGAAGAGGCGAGTTGTACCATCGTCGGTTCCTCTTACGCTAACGAGTTTTCCTCTCTTTGGCGTACAACGCCCTTCCTACCTCCCTCCCTTTTACCGTAATATACACACGCGCGATCATCTTCTCGTACAATCTTAAATTGTCATTATCGCTGAGACGCCCTTGAGACTTATTATCCGACGCTGATGCTCGAATCGAATCGACCGATTGCTGTGTTACTTCTTATCACATCCCAAATTTGCGGTTTTCCGGAATTTGATCTGCGCCAACTTTGCTTGCCACTTTCAAAGCGACAGAGTGGTCATTAAACTGTGGCGTTCGAGCAATTTTCGCACGTTAATTTACACTTGACACTGTAAATTTTCTACCATTAAAGGGTAAGTAATTTGATGAATTCTTTCTTTCCAGCAATTTCATTATCCGGAGAGCATTTTTTCATGCAATAAAAATCGTTCTTATATATAACGAAAAAAATGAATGAAGAATTGACGTAAAATAAGAAATTTTTGATTAAAAAAAAAGACTTATTTGAATAATTAATTATATTACCGGTGTGCTTTCATTGGAGAGTGCGAAAATATTCATCGAAGCTAATTGAAGCATTTAATAACAAAAAACCACACACTTTTTCGGAATAATACTACATATAGGGACAACTTTATTTGTATACCTGAAAAACGACAGTTGCTTTAAAATGAGCCCACACACGGTATTAAATTCATTCTAAAAACAAAGTTACAGAATTTTGAATATAACCATAACTTATATACCTTGCACCTGAAAAACGGATTTTTTTGGAATGAGATAATTTGTGCCAAATTCATCGTACGAATACTCATTTTACAGCTGCTTTCATAAGTTTTAAAATGAGCTTACAAGCATTAAAAAATTCAGTCTTGAACCAAAGTTACAGCATTTTGCGCATGACAATGACTTACATACCTTACACCTGAAAAACATTGGTTACATACCTGAAAAAGGATTGGTTGTTTTGAAGTGAGATAATTCAGACTACCTATAAACAAATTCATTGTGCGATAACGCATTTTAAAGCTGCTTTCATAAGCTTTAAAATGAGTACCTGCACGTTAAAAAATTCATTCTAAATACAAAGCTGCAGCAGTTTGCGCATAATAGCTCCATATGAAAAACCTACTTTATTTAGATGTTGGTATTTTTCTCCGTTAGGAGGCACTCGATAGGGCGAAGGTTTTGAAAAAATATCTATACAATTTTTTCTAGTCGATAAATCTACTTGAAGATTATTTTCCCACCCTACACTACAAAAAAAAAAGTTCTTATTTTAAGTATGCAGCAAATTTAAGAACTTTTTTATTTTTCGTTTTTATCTTGCTTAATTATAATTATAAGGCTCAATCATTTTTTTCCGAAAACTTGTTGACCTAAGTGACAAAACCTATTAATTTTCAGATCATTTTTGCAGCTCCTTAGTTGAAAACGAGCGAGTTCTTAAAATTGCTGCATACTTATTTTAAGAACAAACCTACTTAATTTAAGAACTTTTTTTTGTAGTGTACACAAGCCTTGCCGATAAAAAAAACGGAAAAGACATTTGCTATCTTTTCTCGAGGAACAGACGATAGAAAAAAGATCAAAGGCGCAAGAGAGATAGACCAAATCATCGGCAAAATAAAGTTTCTCGTCTTTTGAGAAAACAATATTAGCGCGATGTAGTTTTCGAACAATCGCGCGCGCAGCATCCCATTGAGAGCTAGTAAATAAACTCTTTCCCTTTGGCCAGCTGGCTATACCTGTATATATATACGTGTTTCTCTCGCTGCCTGCGTGCTCTCGACTGGGCTCTATTAGCTTAGCACTCTCCGTCTCTCGCTCTCTCTCTCTCTCTTTGTTGTTGCGTCGTCGTCAGCGACGCACAAAATCAACTGTCGCCCCTCATTCGAGTCATTAAAACTTGGCGAGATTTGTTTCAATTTATACAGAACGGAGTAGAAAGGAAACGCCGTGATAATTGCCAGTGCGACGCGCTGTTTTTTCTTCCTCTAAAGTCGCTCGATCGACTAACAAGTTTCAAGGGTTTGCAGTGTGGGAGTAAAGTTTACAAGTCCGTTAGTGTACGCTAATGCGCTTTTTACAATCGACTTTTCCAGAGGGAGACAGATTTTTCCATCTCTCTCTTTCACTCTTTTTAAAAACATTTTTCAGCGAATATAATTCTATTATATCGGAGTTGCAATGTATAAATAGACGTTACAGCTTTCAATCACGCGGAAATGCGAGAGAGAGGGAGAGCAAACGCTTAATTAATCCGCAACTAATTACGCGAGGGAAATTGAACATGCTATTTGCTTTAGCAAAGTTTGCTGGAACAATTTTTTTGCGTTAAAAGGAAAAAGGAAAAGCGCCCCCTCGCACGGCTAATCCACAGCCTGTGGGCGCCCGCGGGTCGGTGTCAACTTCTCTCTCGGCACTATGTGTGATGCTTGCTTGCGGTGAAACAATGAAAAGAATCGCCGATCGCGTGCAGTGCTTAGCTCGCTCGTTCGCTGGCGCGCAGGACTGGTTTTCGAGAAAGAGACAGATGAAAAAGGGCTTCTTTCGGCATGAACGAGGGGAACGCAGAGCAACCTGAAATTATAAACATTGCAGCGGAAAAAGAGAGGAAGCTCTCGAGATGTTTGATAGGTTTCGGATGAGAAGACTGTGATACACTTTATGGTTTCGTATAGCTTTTGATAAACGAGATTTTTCGCCATGTCTATCGCATCGCTTCGCCCCCGCGTGCTCTTCTCTCTCTTTTGTATTCTGCTGTACGTACGATATACGTATACATCGCACCGCTCTCGCTTTCAAAGGATTCCCCGCACGCCTGCTATACGCCCGTTGCGTTATTGCTTCGACATAGAAAAACAACAACAAAGTTTTTACAATGGAGTTTTAGAGTGGCACGAGAAAAAGTTTTTCAAACTGTATAATATTGACAGTCTTCAAAAAAAGTGAAAGAAAGTTTTTAGTCGCTTGCGCGCATTCAAGCCAATCCAATTGTGAAATTGGAGGAGCCTCGTGTGGCGTTTTTGCAATGTACGAAGAACACGTAATACGTCGTCGTCGTCGTCGTCGCCTGCACTGCTGAATTTTTACTTCCGTGCCACCGCCGCGCTGGGATTCTAGCGCGTCCCACTTCTCACTCTAGTCTCGCCGCCAGAGTATATGTATCCACGAGATTGCGCGGAATACGGAATGTAATTACTATTGAATTTCATCTTTTTTTCTCCTCTGTCCCTTCCAACTCTTTCTTTGCAGCGAATTAACTGCTATATCCGCAAATTAAAAATCAATACAGGTCTCGAATAGAAGTGTAAAAATACAAAAGGGTTTGATCCCCTTTAAATAGGACTGAACAGAGTGCGAGCGAGAGTTCGACCTTCGGTTGCAGCCGTCGCTATATACTCTGCTGCTATATAGTATGCGCGCGAGAATCGATATCTCTGGTTGCGCCCGAAAAACACGTGTGTGTTAGTGTATATGAACTGGTTGGAGCTAGCTGGCCAGGAGAAAAGTGCGGCTTGAATTGATGTCAGCGTGCGCGATGCAGCAGCAGCAGCAGCCGACTTTCTTCCAGCGGGAAATTCGCGCCAGTAAGAGTGAGTGCCGCTGCATCTTTTATACAGTATAGCGATGATTGACGCCGCAACACTTTCAACCTTTCGATGCACTGCACGCACTGGCATGCTGCATCACGTCCATTACGTCAATCGATCAACTTTATTAGCATGTCGCATGCGGCTCTCTCGATTAATTGATAATCCGCACGGAGCAGCAGATATGCGCTAATTATTATGGATCGCTTAGATCGCTATAATCCATATCCAGCTCGATTAATAATTCTCCTCGGCTTTTCTAAACAAGCAGCTCGCTATCAGAGTCAACCAAAACTTTGATAGCTCACCAAGTGCTGCGTATAGTTGCGGATTAAAGCTCGTAAACCTGTCGATTGGACAGCTAGAAAAGAAAACAAAAAAGCGATCGATCAAACACACACTCTCTCTCTCTCTCTCCATCTCCGTCGCGGGCAATCAATTGTAATGTACCTGCAGCACACACACACACACAAGTGCAGCAGCACTCTCGGAAATAGGAAAGTGTGCGCCCTCACCTTTCGAATCCGCTGTGCGCGCTTCAAGGTGAGCCGCGACTGGTTTGTTTTTATCTCTCACTTTCTCACTTACTGCCCGTCTCTGTGTCTCGCGACTCGCCAACTCGTTTTTTCGACAGTCCAATTTCAGCTACGGCCTAGCAATGCAGTTAAGGTCGTCGAAAGGGAAAGGGATAGAGCTGGGCCAGGGAGCGAATCTTCTTTTTTTTGCTTGACGATCAAACGTCTCCTCGAGTTTTCCCTGCTGCCATCTACGCTCGACTGTTCTAGGCTTATATGCAAATCAGAGACAGAGACAGCACCTGCGCTTTTACCATTTGCTCTCCGTCTCCCTCTCGTTCAGAGAGTGCTGCTACTGCTGCTGCATAATTTTGCACTCGAAAATTATGCAAACATTTGCCCTGTGTGATTCGACGCTTCGGAGTTTCACCGATGCCACTGTATGCGGAGAGAGGCTCACGTTTCCCGCCGCGGCGATGCCATTTAGCTACATTTTCTTTGTCAATCAAGCTCACCTCCTCCCTATTATACACTCATTAATATTTTATTTATCGCTCGCTCGTGCGCTTCATTGGCAACTGGTTGCGCGCTATACTTTTATCAATTTTTCGAGATTTGTGCCTCGACAAATTTTACTTCTAAACATTTCATTATTTTTCTAGATTTCTTGGGTTTTCGAAGAAAATGTCCGATTTACGCATTTCCCGAAAGACTGCCCGTGAAAAGATGCGCAAAGGACGAAGACTGCGAGGGAGTCAATAGGATATGTTGCCCCGATAAAAAAGACAGCAAACTTTATTGCAGAACAGCGGCTCCAGTTTGGTCCGCCTTGCCCTTCCCAGACAATCACGAAAGTAAGCTCGACATTTTTTTTCCAAAATCAACCCAACTTATATTACGTTAACTTGCTTTTTCAGCTCTCAAATCGTTAGCTGGATTCCTACAGTGCCAATCGGCTCCTCCAGCTGTCATCGATATATTTGCACGGCCTTGCAATAGGACTATGGATTGTTTGCCAAATTTGTGTTGCCAAGAAGGATCGAATAAAGTCTGTCGACCGCCCAAACGATCCCTACTAGGTCTAGCCGCTCAAGCTACTTCGGTGAGTTTTTTTTTATATCACAAATTTTTATAAATATTTCGAAATAATCGAACTCACTTTTTTACAGAGATTTGTCAAAGGATAATAAAAATGTTTCAATCTACTTGTTGAATCTCTATTGATTTTTTGCCATAAATCGTCGAGGCACTCTCATTAAACTTATTAATTCTTTAATAATCCTACAAGTGGAAATGTCAAAGATTTTTATTTAACAAAGCTAGTTTCCAACAATTATTACAACTGAAGCAGGCAAGGACTGTCAAACTGTGATCACCAATAACTGATGAATTCGCATTTGTATATTTTTTGTTTTTTACGAAATCGTAATTTAATAAAATTTATTGATTAAAAATTGCTAAGAACAATTAATTTCCTTACACACAACACGCGTTCTACGTAATCTTAAGTTTCATTTTTTAATGAATGTACTCGTCTTTTTATATCACTTGTATTATGCTATTTTCTTTTCATAAATAATCATTCTGTCTATGCTTTTGAATGCATTTCGCGATTTAGTGATTGAGTGAGATCGATTTTATCGACTAGCGGAAATTCCAGTTTCTGCCAGCAAGTCATTACATTATATTGTATACGGAGACTAAATCCGCTCTGACAGTTGTCTTGTTCAAAATTTTAATAATCGCGATTCGTGTAACTAAAAACCCAAAATATTAGCTACATTGCAATGGTCTTAACCAGCACTCCAAGCTGTTATTTAAATATTTACATGCCTTTGTAATAAAAGAGTGAACTAAATTTTTTGCTAAAAATAAAAAAATCAATAATACATTCACCTGCTCAAGTTACTTCGACAAGTCTCAATATAACAATATTAAGGAAAAATCATTGAGACGTCTCAAAATACTAAATGTTTTGTTCATCTTTGCAAAAATTTCTCCATAGGTGAGGAAAGAAAAAATGGAAATTGTACCATTTGCTGAATTTTTTTTAAGCTTTTTACTGATTTTCCGTCATATACAGGTGACCATTGTAATTTGAATAAACTAATTTCCTAGTTGCATAAAAAAGTTAATGTGAAACCTGTGTATTTCACAAAATCAGCCCAGCCAGAGTTTTCAACACTTAATCCAACTGAAACAGAAAACATAAATGATCGTCAAACTCTGATTGCCAAAACTGAATTTATATTGTTGATTCAAGAATTTGCAGTACATTAAAATTTGGTAATTAAATAATTAAGCAGATTGGTTTGCTTCAACAAATAATAAACAGAATTAGAGATATTTAATCAATAAAGGGGATAATTCTTACCTTCTTGAAACCAATATCTGCGGCGTACTCCCTGAAGCACTGACGGCAGAGGTTCAAACCGTATTTTCGGATCAAACCGTGTCTGTTGGCGCACGCACGGCTGCAAAAAAAAGTATTCAGTTAATCAAATGCTAGCAGTCATTTTTTAAATAAATTTTCCACCTTAGTGATACGATAGTTTAATATTTACACGTGTATGCGTGTTCTACTTTGAGGTTATGTTATACAAAAATATTGTTTTTCAATCGTCACGCAAAGCATTACCAAATTTGATTCTTTCATAAAAATTTAGGAAACTCGCGTAGTAAAACAAATACTACATTGCCCTATTCACTGCGAGATTAATAGCAATTCAATTTTCGCAAATCCCGAGCGGCATGGGTAGACATGGTGGAAAACCGTGCAACTTGGCGTAAACAATTTTATGAGTTATACTAATTTTTAAGTGGTAAAAATAGGAAAAAATGAATGGTACTTACCAGGACCTGGATCCTTGCCCATATTTGCGTGGGTGCGAGTACCAGATATTTTGGAAACCCATATTTTCTAAATTCTGACTCGGTCAAACGAAATCAGCGGTCGGAAAGAGAGGAAGAGCCATTCATTCAACACATGTGGCGAGGTTAGCGCGGAAGTTCCAAGAGGACGCTTTTATCGACCCGCGGAAATTCAAATATAGTAAACAACGTAAGATCATATACGTCGCAAGTGTTGTTAAAAACTTTTTGGAATTTAGCGTACTTTTTAATCGCATTTATCATTTTCTTGAGGATAACCTCCCTTTGAGTACCAAAAACGCTAATAGATTTTGAAAAATTCGTAATTATATGATTGCTGCCTTTGTAAAAATTTGAATAAACACGTTCAACATTTAATAACTTATGATAATACCACTATTTAAATTATCCAGCATCGATATTCAAAAAAAACTAGAAAACTAAAAGAACTCCAAACTTGCATTCGCTGCATCGAAAGCCCTTTACAGCCGGCAACCGGAATAATAAAAGTGAAAGAGAAAAAAATGTAGCCTAGAGAAAAGACAATCCCGCGAGTGGTGCTGGTGGGGAATGGAAAAACAGGTTCTCTTGGCTCACGGAGAGAAGTTAACTAGCGCGCCCGAGTAGCAGCAGCAGCGGCACAACGGTACTTTTTTTTCTCCGCTCCGCCGGCACTCCAAGATGCGTATAATTTGAAACACGCGTAATACACGCGCGTCCTATCACCGGAGAGCATGTCTCTCGTGCGAGTTCTACAATTTTCGGAATGAGCCTGTCAATTGGAAAAAATTGCGAGAAAACTTGTTAGTTTTGAGAATCGAGATGAAGGAGGTGAAAAGCAATGCTAATGGAAAGAAGGTAAGAAGACGATTAGTCCAAGCTACATTTTTGCAAGTTTCATTTAAAATTGTCCTAGTCTGCAGATCGTCTGTTTGATGTAACATTAATTTGCAGCCGGAAGAAGGAATGAGGGCAAAAGTACTCGACACCAAAGTGAAAGAGCTGGCAAAGATATTTCTGGTAGTGATCGTAGGTCCAGCAATTCTCTACACACTTTTCTTTCTTTTTTTACACTATCAATCGCACATAATAACAGTGAAGATAAAAGAAGTGCCGGTGAAGGAGAAGCGGCCAGTTTACTGGGTGTACGGTAGAGATCCGAACGAGGGCCACTTGAAGCACGTATTTGCGGTACTCGACAGATTGGGCTTCGAACGTGGCAGCAACGAGTCCGATTGGGACTTGCTCTGGGCGCACGATTACCCGTTCAGAGCTCTCTATCCCTCGCTAAACAACTTGAAAGCTCATCAGAAAGTCAATCATTTTCCAGGATGCGGATACATTACTAATAAAGTTGATTTGTCGACGACGGAGGGCAAATTCATGCCGAAAGCATTTAAAATTCCAGACGATAGGCCGTCGCTTTTGCAGTACGTAGAGCAACATCCCGAGAAGATTTTCGTGCAAAAGTCCAATTCGCACCGAGGCATCAAGATTCAGAATGTCGAACATTTGAATTTGACCGCCGACGGATCTTTCGTGCAAGAGTTTATCGAGAGGCCGTTCTTAGTCGATGGATACAAGTTCGACATCGGCATTTACACCGCCATCACGTCCGTAGATCCGCTGAGAGTTTACGCGTACAAAGGCGACGTGCTATTCCGCTTCTGCCCCATCAAATATTATCCATTTGATTCGGAGGAAGTTGACAAATACGTGGTAGGCGACGACTATCTGCCCATCTGGAACGTGCCTTCGCTCAAAAATTATTACACCAAGCTTGGATTCTCGATGAAAGAATCCTTCGACTCGTACGTACGTTCCAAAGGCAAAGATCCTCAGAAGATGTGGGATGACTGCTTTCGAGCCATCACCAGCGTTATCCTGCAAAAAGAAGCTCTAATTCGAGATGTCGTGAAGCGTTTCAAGGGTTCAACCGCAAATTTCTTCGAGCTAGTCAGATTTGACTTTACAATTGACGAAGATTTGAATGTGTTTATGATGGAGGCGAACATGTCGCCAAACTTATCATCAGCGCATTATCCACCCAATCAGTTGTTATACGAGCAAGTTTTATATAATTTGTTTGCGTTGATTGGAGTTGGACAGAGAGTCCGAAAGGATTCTCTAAAACCGAGGTAATTTTTTTTACAATAATCAAAACACACTGTAGATTGTTATTCAACCAACTAAAACTCTTTAGGAGCATCGAAGAACAAGACATGATTACTGCCGATAAGAATTTGGTCGTCTTACCGGATGTCTGCTTGGAATGTGATGATTGCTTCAAGGTAGAGTGCCAACTATGCAAGCCGTGTTTCACCGAACAAATAAAATTAACGTTCACTCAAACTTATTGGGAACACCAAAATAAAATGGATTACTTGAGAATTTTTCCGCCTCCGATTGTAAGTTTTCATCATTCAAATATTTATTGTTCATGCGCTGAATCTCATAAATATTTCTTTTTCAGACGAAACATATGGTTTTGAAAGATTATTCACTAAGAAATCAATTGTTGATTCGGTGGTTCCAAGGAAAATGTGAACTCGATCCAACGTGGTGCGGATAAACTTTAAAAGGTGCTTGCATGAAAATTCGTGCCATTTCAGTATTTTTTTAAGTAGCTGCGGCAAGTGAATTTGCAAATCTAAGAGCTTAAGTTGTAAATTCTACGATGGATTTATTTAATTTACAAAATGTACATACATTGAGACGTTAGAAAAACTTTATAGATTATAAAATTAAAAAAGACGAGTTTAACGTAAGAATAGCCTTACATATAGTGTTAAATTATATTTTGTACAATAAACTTGCTATAAGCAACAATTCCTTACGAAGAAATAATTTGGACATTGATGTTAGTACCCTGTATGAATTTTAATTTGCCAAAAGAGCATGTAAGTACATACATGGAATAACTTGGAATGATAAAATCAGAGTCAATCTAAAAGATAAAAAATAAAGTTTACTTTTATAAAATCAAGCTCAAAATGAACGTGATCGATTACAGAAATAAGTAAGGTACAATAAACTCAATGCTCTTTGAACAAATTATTTTTCACTTATTGTCCGCTTTCTTCTTACGGCCTTTTTTGGCTTCCGGCGCATTTGGATTTGTACCCTTATAGAAGTCTTTAAGTAATTGCATTGCTTCGTCGCCTTTGACGTTGCCTACTACATTTATCTGAGATTCATAAACTTTAGATACTTCGTAAACACTTTTACACCCTCCAAACCTATCGTTGGCACAGCCATATATGATACTACGAATGCGCAACTGATGAAGAGCCGCGGCGCACATAATGCATGGTTCTACGGTTACTACAACGTCGATATTTTTGAAGAATTCCTTATTATCTAAATTATTTTCTTGGCAGTAGACTAGTACATCATCAATACAATTGAGCTCGGCATGCCGAGTGGCGTTACGTGTTTCGTTAACGGTATTGCTACCTGTCGCGATTATCTTATTTTCGTGGATAAATAAACATCCCACCGGAACTTCACCTCGCTTCAGCGACTCTTCAGCTTCTTGCAAAGCCTTGTCCATCCATTCAATAGCGCTCATGATAGAATATATATTTATATAAATTCAAAAACAATTTTTCTCAACAAAACATTCAAAACAATACTTTCTCTGAATCTCAAATAAAACTAAAAAATTCGATGTATATCAAAGCGATAAAAAAAAAGAAAAAATAAAATATATAGCGATACCTAAACTTAATATAGAAAATATTGCATCAAGTTATACTCTCTGAGTTTTAGCTTTGCCTTTTCATTCCAATTTTCATTACCCACCGATCTAGGACTTGGATGTGGAATGCATAGTACCTGAAATAGAATAAGGCAGTTATGAAATTTCCATGGCTGATTCTCTTTTTACAATTATGCAACAAGACAATACCTTAATTGGAAGACCAGTAGTTTTTATAACAGTCTGTGCTCTTTTCTCTGCAAATCTGCCAACTCCAACAACAATGTCAACCTTGAGTAGCTTTAACACAGTTATTAAAGTTTCATCGCAAGCTGCATATAAAGTATATTGTTCGGGGCCCTGTGCAAAAGAAAAATTATTTTTTGAATGACAAATTACAGAAAAAGTTTCAAATGTATTGCCTTTAATTCCGCAGGAGTGATGTTACGACCTCCAGCATCCATCAAAGCAATTGGACAGTAATTGTGCAAAAATGCATGTCTGAAGAACTTTTCGGGATCTTCGCTACACAGTTCTTTAAAAAGATTCCAAAATCTTCTACCACTAATCTCACTACGAGTACAATTAAACCCTGTTATCAGCCTGTCAGCTTGTTCACGATATGGTTTACCAATATTACCACTAAGTTTTAACCAGTCTCTTACAATATTAACTTCACCAAATGGTACGCCTGTCTGCGACATACCCCATGGTCCAGGATTCATGCCAAGGAAGAGGACTTTTTTTGTTGAACGGCAGTATTTAGTTACATACATTGCATGAACTTGAAACGCATACTCTATAGGATTGTATACATATTCAACAGGGAAGTTGAAATTGATATATCTTAATTTTTGAGAAAGTGCACATTCAGATGCTAATATTCTATCGGATATACTAATTGTTTGAGGTGGAACTCTTGGAACAGCAAATATGTGACTGTCGTTAAGTGCATTTGTGTGTGACAATTCTGATTCTTCTTTTTTATTTTCATCCGAAGGACTTTTCTTTATGCTCAAATCTAATGGTACATCATCGTACTCCATTCTAGCTCTTTTGGATATTTCCATTATTTTAAATAATTATTACACTGCCTGTCAATAAATAATGTTTTTAAAATTGTTTCATTAAATGTTCACTATTGAAGAAAACAACGGTCGACATTTGCGTTGGAAAAGGACGGAAATAATGAAATCATCATTCTTATTGATTTTGTTTGGACACCTACACACAGCACTGAATTTCCGTGATAATTAATGCACACATACGGGTCAACTCCTGGATTTTATTTTTATTTCATGCTCCAATTTCAAAAAAATATATATAAATTAAACTATTTCATTTTTTTTGGAAACAAAATAATTTTCACTTTTTAGGATGCGTACTCTACTTGCGACTAACGCGACATATATATAGAATTTTCTCTCACACGGACTTGCTAAAAGGGTAATGCAGGTAGAAACATAATAAAAACAAAACAAGGATAAAAACGCAACGTCAATACTACTTACCAAATGGCAACTTACGAGTTGCCAAAAAATACGTTTAATTATCCAAAATTAGCACGACCCAGCTATTATTCCATTTTTCAGCAGTTCACTATTAATTGCGCCAGGATAATGAGTATATGCAAGTGATAATTAGGAGAATCTTTTGTCCTCTTCAAACTAACTCCGCTGCCATTTTTAAACATGGGAGGCTAGGTTAACCTGTGACCAACCGGCAATCGACGTACGAACGATATACATATGTATATATTTATATCACATCCACGATCCACCGTGTATTTTTAACTGTTTACAGCTCTTTTTAAATGGTAATATTATAAACAATGGAACTGTAAGAAGCTCCCGAATGTAATTTATAATTTATCAAATAATTTATATTGTGAAAGTCTTAATTGAGAAACGCAATATCCAAGGATTGTAAACATTTGCAACAGTGTTTGTGGACGTCAGTTATAGGTTATATTTTGTACATACGATTGTTATTTAAAATTGAAATATTGTGGATGATTGAAAAATGGTGACAGCAATGGAAACGCAAACTTTGCCGCCCATAAAAATAAACAACCCAGCTCCAACAGTTCAAGAAATCAACAGTGATGAAATTACACAGGTGATTATTTGTTTTGTATCGAATCCCCCATATTATTCGTAGATTTAACGTTTATTTCATAATTTATTTTGATTTCGCACAGCTGGCCAACAAGTACTGGGCTCCACACACTGCTGATTCTCATCTCCAATTCAGTGCACAAATAGTTGATAATATATATGTCAATGAAATAAGTGTCTCCAAATTTTCTATTCGACGCATTATGATGCTCGAATTTAGTCAGTATTTGGAGAAATATCTATGGCCAAATTATGATACAGAAAAAGCTACAAGACAACACACTATGTCCATTGTCATAATGGTTAATGAAAAGTTTCGTGAAAGAGTTCAAGTTTGGGAAGCTTTTGAAAGATTGCCAGATCATTTTCCTGGCTTCTTTCAGCATGTTTTGAAAGCTTGTTTAGAAGATAGTATTCAAGATTTTGAATTGAGAGAACAGACTGCTTTAATTGTATTTTTAAATCACTGTTTCAATTCTATGGAAGTTGTTCTTGTAAGAGATCAAGTTAGGAGGCTTGTTTCACTAGGAATATGGATGTCTCTTCAGCAAAGCAGAAGAGACCTTGAGTTTGCAAAAAACACAAAATGGAGAAAACATTGGAAAGCTCTTTTGAAAAAAGATAAACCAGAGGATAAAGAAAGACTTGAATGGGACCGTACATTTTTACACAAATTGATGATAAAGTTTATGACAATCCTGGAAACTATTCCTCTAGAAGGTAAATATCAAAAAGATCTGCTGCAATAATTGTCAACAAATAAGCATCGTGTTAATTTTAGGTCAAGTAAATCCCGACAAGGTGCACTATTGCGAAAGATTTTTAGAATTAATGATTGACTTGGAAGCTCTTTTACCTACGAGAAGGTTCTTCCACACTGTCATGGACGATTGTCATTTGGTTGTCAGGTGTCAGTTGTCAAATCTATTAAAGAGGCCGGAAGGTGGATTATTTGGACAGGTTAGTCCTTTTAAAATGTTGTTTATTTTTTGAAACAGAGTTATACAAAAATCATTTCTTTCAAATGGTATAAATATTAAAAGCTATACTTAAGGGTAACAACTTAAAAGTAAATATTACAAAAATTTACGGCATTAAACAAAAGACATTTAAATGCCATAAAATATGAAATTTTAAGGTCACTTGCATTAATGATATCAAAGGCGTTTTGATAAATGAGATTCATAAATAAGTGCAATAACAGTATCGTTATTCTTTCCCATTCGTATTAGAAATACTGGTTTCGAGATTGGTATTTTGCTATTTACTTGAAATATAAGCTCATAGGTAGATATATATGTATACTTTGTTCATATAAGGCATCTCTGATCATAGATTTGGTCATATAAATGTCCGCATAAAGTAGAATACTTTGAGAATATAATATCTGCTAACTAGTCGCAGCGCGGCGTTAAGTAATTAATAGCCGGCGTTGATAGCCGTCATCTCTTCGCCCCAATCCAAGCCCTCAGGATTGTCAGTGGAGGTGCAGCAATTGCACGTCTTGCCGAGTAGGAAAGTGACCCTCTTCTGGCCGAAAACGCAGACGTAGAGTATCGAGAGCGCCTGAATGACATTGACTATGATGTGACAGTAGACCAGACCGTCGTACTTGAGCATGGAGAAGAGCGTCGATATCCAACCGAGGCTCATAATGCCGAAAATCAGTATGAACATTCGGAAGCTGTACTTCATCTTGTGATGTATCCTGCCGTAAGTGCGCATCCGCTTGATCTTGTTGACGGTGGTGAGGACGTAGCACAAGTCGATGATGATGCTGAAGCCGACGGAGGTGAAGAGCATCGAGAGCCCGAGCCAGCCGATGGTCTCCTGGGCGCTGAACGCCACGCCGCCGACCTTCGGCACGTTGGTCTCGAGGGTGAAGTGCGCGAAGATCGCCGTCGCGGCGATGGCTATGGTGGCGCACCAGACGCAGCTCGAGTAGCAGCAGTACTTGCGGCCGTCGGTGCTCCTGAGGAAGACGTTCCGCGAGCGGAACGTGTGCCAGACGTAGTAGCCCAGCGCGTTCAGCCAGAAGAACGCGGCCACCTGGCTTATGAACATCAGCGAGTCTGGAAACAGAAACAGAAAAAGTGAAAGCAACGCAACGTTACGTAGCGGTATCTCTGCGATCGGTCGTCGTGCCGCCAGTGGCGCGCTCACCTGCCACGAGGAAATTGATGTGGTTGCCGAGCTCGCTGAAGATGGTTATGAGCGAGGCGCACTGGTTGACTATCAGGCACAGAGTCATACTGGTGATGATGTTGCCGACGAGGTCGCGAAGCTGCGGCAGCACGAAGTAGACGATGGCCACGGTGAGGTAGCTGACGATGGCGACCGCGTGGAAGGCCGGGTCGACGGCCTTCCGTATGAGGTTGTCGGCGCTCGCCCACTTGAGCGGCCGCGGCACGCAGATTTTGGCGTAGGTCGCCAGCACGTCGTTCGGCTGGATGGCCTGGTCGGCGCAGTAATGCCCGTAGGGATAGTCGTAGTGGATGGCTCTGGCCTGCACGTCGCCGTCCGAGTCCATGTAGTCGACGCCGTAGAGCTCCTTGGCCTTGGCGATGTCGTCGTCCTGGTCGGACACGTAGTGCCTGAGCCTGCCGCTGCTCAGCATCACGAGGCTGTCGCTGTCGCCGGTGTCGTACACGTCCCAGGCCATCTGGTCGCTGCGGCACGGCGGCTGGCCGAACTTCAGCTCGTACCTGGGCTCCGGCACGGGCTTGCCCCTGGCGCCGCCTCCGCTGCCAGCCGCCCCGCGGAGGCCCGGGTAGTAGGCGTCCTCGCTCTCGAACTGCGGTCGCCAGGGCCGCGACTGGTTGGTGTCCTTGATCGGCACGCAGAATCCCTCGGCGAACAGCTCCGACTCCTCGCAGCACTTGGCGATCTTGACTCTCTCCTCGCCGTCGTCGTCGTCGTCGTCGTAATTAGCGACGTGCGCAGCAGCAGCAGCATGGTTGTCCCGCGTGCTCGCTGCCGTGAACACCGCGAGCAGCGCCAGCACCTGCAGCACCTGCAGCAACCTCATCGTCGCTCATTCCATGACTCACTCTGCCGTGCGCTAAGCACCGAAATTGCTGCAATTTTTTCCGTATTTTTTGTTGTTTTTCAACGCGCTACACTACACGCTACACTAAGGGACGCCGCCGCCGCCGCGTTCGTTTGCTATACTTACTCCACGCGGACAGATATGACTGTGCGCTACTCGGCCTACCCCCACCTGGTTCCCCCTGCCTGCCTGCCTGCCTGCCTGCCTGCCTGCCTGCCTTGCCTGACTACCGTGCGCTGCCGCGAGCTTGTTTTACGCTTGACGAGGCCGCGATAGACTCGCGCAGGATTGCCGCGTCTTTGTCAGCGTTTACTAATGATTTTTCCAGGCAGCGCTCGTTCGTATTACTTGTTGCTTTTCATAGCAGCTCCGTGGCAATGCGTACGCTCATCGCTATGCATCTAATTAGTAAACGACAGCTCTCAACAATTTGTCGCATTTGTCATCGATCGGGGGACATTTACCGCTAGAAACATAACAGCTGCAAAATGATAGTCGTCGATACGATGAGCTTGGAAAGGTGAATCGAGTGGTTTTGGAGCATATCGTAGCGTAAAAGGGTTCAGCTTTGTACCTTGCCGGTCGCCGTCGGATGGGATGGGCATGGGACTGGCTCTCCTGTCTCCTGCGGCCGTAAGTGTGTCCGCTCACTCACACACATACGCAGCCGCGCGCACCAACACAGATGCGAAGATCCACTTGCGTCTCCTCGTTTTTCGCCGACTGCCGCAGGCTCACTGCTATGCAGTCTGCTGAATCGGCGCGCCAGACAGATCGACTTGTAGGCGAATTAATTAATTGCCCGAGCAAATTGTATTGTGTGCTCGTTTGATTTCGACAACTCTCGACTCGCTTTATTTGCTTCATGCTCTCTTTTGTGCTCCATTTTTTTTTATTCGTCGAGCACAATTGGATTACCGCTTTTTTCCTTTTGTCTTACGATTTATTGACTTTTGTTCGATGAAACGTGGATGGACGCGCGTTGCTTCGTTGAATGTTAATTACGTGCGCCTTGCGACCAGCGTTATTCATCGTTCTCATTAAATAGTTATAACAAGTTTCAATTACAGACGTAAGAGCGTCTTCATTTCAATTCAAAGTTTCCATTGACATTAACTAACAAAAGCGATCTGTTCTCCGCAGACATTTACGTTCATTTCTGTGCTTTAACAGAATTGCATTCAACCATTCGTCCATCTCCAATGCACTATTCTTTATATAATATTTTTGATTGCAAAAAAATGTAAATGGCCTTGTAATTAGTAAGCTTTAAAAAAGGTCATTCAATAAGATTCTTGCGGCATTAGAGCTCATTTTTAGGATGGGATATACCGTTTATATATCGATAGCAGCTATGCAAAATATTGTAATAACGTTGTCTTTTGTTTGAAAACATTAGTAATTGATTAAAAAAATTATTTATCTGACTACTCGTTGTCGAAAAAAAATTCATTTTGAATAACAATTAATTACTTTCAATAACTGGTAAAGATAGTTATCAAGACAATTTTAACGACAAATGAAGTTTATCAATATCGGTGTTTTTTCTCCGTTAGGAGGCACTCGATAGGGCATGCAGGTACTAAATAGAAATACGTATGTACATCTATTCGTACAGAAACACGGATCTGTGTTTCTTATATAGAGATACGCGGATTTGCGTTTTTTTAAACTCTATATTATAGACACTGAAAAATTCCCACTTTTCGATATCTTTATAGCCCGCCTATGATTTCGGAAAGGACAAGTTATACAATTTTCGCTCGACAAGCAAAATTTTCGCCTTATCCCGCAAAACCACCAGAACAATAAAGATGAAAAAACCCTGTAGAGAGTTCAGCAAATCCGTGAAAAACCTAGGCATAAAAAGATGTCACAATCTTTTTTAACAAAAAAAATCACACTGCGCATGCTTACCACAGAAATTGAATGTTTGATTTTGTATCTTTAAAGTAAAAATTAATCATCTCAAATATCCACGTGACACCCATTATTATAGAAAGCTTCAAGCACATGACGCATTTTACACGGAGAACTTTCACATTGCAACCATTCAGTTTTCCGTATATGTACTATAACTTCCAGACGGTTGATCCAAGGTAGATGAAATTCATCAAGATTAATATAAGTAAACACAAACTTCACAGTACACTTATGGTGTATAAATAGCAAAACTTATTTTTTAAGAGCGTTTATTATTGAAAAAATGGTGTCTTAAACGCTTATTTACCATATGTAGCCATTACGATGCATGTGACAGTCGAAACTCATCGATGTAATTTTCCCCAGACTTTTCGTGATCCTTGTAAATTGCCCAAGATTTTGGGAATGGTATATTGCAAGGTCTTCGTTCAGCTAAGAGCTTTCTCACTTTTGATCGCGAGACCACAAAGAAAATAAAGATGATAAAGCCTTGCGAGGCGTTCAGCAAATCTGGTAAAAGCCTGCAATTCGTTTAGATAATTAGAACTTTAACTGTAAAAGATTTGGAAGCATGTTACAGTTTATTTGCTGTCCTTAAACTCTTTCCCATGTCAAATGACAAATAATACTTCATAGATAGTACGCGAGAAAAATTGCTTACTTCCAATTTGTCATGATGAAAGAAATAATACAGCTTTTATTGAGAGAAATTCTTAGATGTTCAACAGATGAAATGATGACAGTTACAGCTTCATATTAAACTACGTACCAAAAAAGTTGATTTGTTCCTTTAAAGGCAAAAGATATAACCTCGAAGATCCAAGTAACACCCATCAGTATAGAAAGCTTCACAAACATCGTGCATTTTGTTTTGAGTACTTTAGCGTGGCTACAATCAAACGTTTCATATTTGTGCCAAAGCTTCCAGCTGGTCATTCCTAGGTAAACCAAGTTCAACGAAAGTAATACAAATATTGGGCCATAGAAATATATCCACGTGGCAGAATATCCTGTGAAAAATTAGATTTAATTAGACCGACTCTTGAAACCAGTGCTACATCTAATTCAATGGAATATCTAGATACCGTTAAACCAACAGCTACCCTCGACAAAAGCAGGTTTTATTTCAATATCATCGACATATTCAGCAACCGCTGTGAGTACTAAGAAACATAAGGGTACACCCCAACCGAGTACACAGTAAACCAGAAGTAGCATGTTACTCTTAAGTTCAAAACGCGGAAACCTGAAAAAGTTTGAAGAAATAGTGTTAGATCATCATTTGCACTTATTTTTCATCGGAGTTGATTGTAATTTTTCTTCTTCTTAAGGTTCTTACTCAAAAGAAGAAACTTTATTTTACAAGCATTGAAATTTGTATACCACACTGATCTCCAAATGTTAAGTGAGATAATGTTGAGCCAGAAAAAAGCGCTCAAGAATGAATAGTACATAATGAATGCTAAAAATCAATAGAGTACATTTCAAATTTTTGTCGTAGTCAATTAATCAATCGAATGAGCAACAGATCCGTCAACATACCCAAAATAATACACTCTGTGTCGCTCATCAGATTCGTAAAATTACTTAGCTTTGAGATTCCGCTGATGAAAAAAGCGACCATAAAAGAAGCGCATAGCGACATTATTGCCTTATCTTGAAAATCGCGCAACTCTGGCAGAATTAGATATATGAGTTGTGTGAAAGCAAGAAAAATGCCTGACAATGTGCTACACAGTCCAAAAAATATCATGTGCCAATCTTGCGTATGCTCCGATTCTGACGGCTCTTCTGGAAAACAAATAAGGTACCTTACATTGTTGTTTAAATATGCCTGGCAAAATCTGAAAGTTGAAATAAAAATTGAATAGTATCAACAGTATTCCATGAAAATATTCGAGGTAATTAATTTGACTCACTTGTCAGGAGCATAACTGCCGACGGTATTGTTCTCTTCATCGACAGCGATAAGCCAGTTTGATTCGTTAACGTGATAGAATCCTTCAGCATCATCGTCTGGATCAACGGCGTAACTGTCCGCGGCACAACTTAAGTTGATTGTATTGTTGTCCTTGCAGCGAGTCGAATCGTCTACCCAGTCGACCCCAGGTTCACAGCATTCGGGGTTTAATCCAGACGTTAACCCGATGAGAAGACATGCTAAAAGTAGCCTTAGGCGTGTGCTCGCTGTAACAATATTTTTCTGTAATGTGTATTTTTCAAGCAAAATAATTAGAAAACTAGTTTTATAATGTTTAAAAATTAATTAATATTTTCCAAGTGGGCCTGATTTTAATCACATACAAATGAAAACGGATATCGTGAGCTATTTTTTCAATATCATATTTATTAAAAGCAGAGTGTTCAGTTTATTCCTTTGCAAAAACTTATTTCTCTGGAATTTTAATTGCAAACTAATCATTTGATTTTCGCAAAATTTGTCTTTTATAAACGTCAAAATTATCCAATCTTGATTGGTATTTATTATAGCACATAAGATCTTAATACTAACAAGACCTATAATTCACTAAAAATTTTACTCATTTTTTGGGACATCACTTTTTTTGCTCGATACTTTTTTTGAGTACTTTTTCATAATTGAGTGTATTCTTACTTGAATTGTGTGTACTCTTTCTCAAACAGAGTAATCATTACTAAATTAAGCAACTGATTACTTCTTTTGAGCAATCGATTACTCACTTTGAGTAACAAATTTCTTATTTTGAGCAATAATTATTACTCAATTTAGGTAGTTTTCGGGTACAAATTTGGGTGAGTATGCGAGTACTTTTTTTAGGGGACAACTTTTTTGAATAACTTTTATCACTCTATTTAAGTAAAATTTTTTACTGTGTAATGACGTACTATTTTGCCACGTTCATCAAAATTAAATGACCTGTGCAATTAACAAAGATACGAACGTACGCTACAGGAATACCGTGTAATTACTATAATTAGCCTGCGTCGCACGTCTCTAACACTGATTCCATGCAAATTAGCATTATATTATCGCCGACTTTTCTGCATTATTACGGCTTGATTTCCATCAAGCCAAACTATTTCAAACAGTCAAACATAAAAATAAATTCTTCACGGTTATCCCAATTGTCGAGCACAATAACAAGCTAGGGAAAAATATTTCAATTGAATCCAATCAAATTTGTTGGGGATCTCGAAAAACTGTTTTTTTTTTTATTTTCGACGCGATGTACCGTATGTTGTTAATGTTGTTGTAACATTTAAGAAAATAAGTACAATTGCGGTAATAAGTATGATTTGTAATCACGCGGTTCCACTCAGTGAAAAAGTGAGTGTACGTTGAGTCAAAGCAAACGCAATAAAAAATTAATACCGTAATTGCTGTTCGTCATGTTTGTACATTCCATCAATGGACCTACCGGAAAAGAAATAATATAACCTTAATTTTCCAAGTAACGTACCTCCATACATATCTCAAAACAACTTTTTTTCGCGAAAACAATTGAAGAATGATAATAAATCATGGTGTGTACCTTGCAATGACAGAATCATCATTTATCTTTTCCTTCAGTCAAATCGCACTCCGTCTCATTTCCTTTTGACGTTCGAAATGGCGTTATTTAACGATATGTGCTGTCACAAATATTTTTCATAAAAATACAATATTGAATTTGAACAATTGTCATTAAATCGTCTTGATTTTATTCGATATTTCAAATCAGTAAAAATATCCGCGAACTTTTAGGCGTGCACATTCACAAGAACACGAATCTAAACTTCCCGCTTCCTTGTCTGTTGCTCCGAAAAGATTCTATATCGGGCTGCAACAAACCGCAAGTTAGATGCGGCAGGATGAGAAAATACAAGCAAGAGAGTTTGCGCTCGCACTGGCGCACCGCAGAAAAGTGAATTCAAGTCGCCAAGGCGACGCTTGCGTGCATTTCCCCACCGTTGCATCTTTTTCCGCGTGCTGCAAACTGCTCTCCTGATCTATGACGCTGCTTTAACCAATGATAAGAAAACAAATTTGAGCTTGAACTTTAAAGTTTAAAACTCGTCAGCCTCCTTTATGTACCTGCGTTACTGAGAAGCTGAATTTTCGTCCTTTCAATTCAACCTGTATTTTCTTAATGTAAAAAAATTAGATGAGGCATTTGTTTATTTCTTAAGCTGACTGGTTTTATTATAGATCCGTAATTTTTTCATGTATGAGATTTGAAGAACTGGTGATTGCTCGAAACTTCCAGACTGTCGCATTCGATGAATTTTACGACTACGCGGTCATTACATTTGTATTACAGAAAATAACAAGAGAGTGGAACTGGTTCCTCCGGTAAAAATAAAATAAAACATCCTGAATGACATTTATTTCTGAATTTTTAAGATCTTCTCGATAGATCTATTGAAATAAATAAATAGAATTCCAACAAAGTAAAAGTGTTCATAACTTCCTTCAAAAGTTCCTAGGCTATAAACGAACTTTAAGTTCATTTTTCAAAATGAGAAAACGCTTTATTTATCAATGACATAAAGGAACAAGCTATTGCTTTTAACTGTTATCATAAAATTATAATAATCAAATATCGCGCCGTTTTTTTCGAATTCTTTAAATAAATTGCGACTCTCAATGCCAAAAAGGCTGATTTCTTTAATGTAAATTACGCATTTACTGTGCATTAATGACAAAATAAATAACTTGTATTGGGTCACGGACATGCATCAATGCGACTAAGAGTGCATGCTACCGCGATCAACAAGTTTGTAAAAAAAAAAATTTTATTCTGTGAGTAGAGCAGAATTTCAATCAACTGCGTAAGTAGACATCTTCATTTAATTAAGCATCTCGATTAATGCTCATAAGGAAAATCATTGAATTATTTATCATAACTTTTTATTCCACGCATTCCTTCGTATGTACATGATAATCTTCATTCATTCGATCGCTCAACGGAAACTGCGCGAGCACTTCATTGAGGAAATCGCGGTTACGTAAAAAAAAAGAAGAAAAAATATGGGAACTGCAAACGACATAAATAACCGCATTGATAAACTCGTAAAAGAGCGAGGCTCACACCATTTTTTTTATCCGCGTCAGTTCAACTTGGTTCTCGCACTCTTAATCTAGGGAGATTCGTTGCGAAACGACACTTATTTTCGTCTAATCTCATAAGCATTAAATTGTTGATATCGATCAATTAAAAAAATTACAGATAACATCTTATCTGTCTGTGAGTAAATATAAAAAATCCAGGTGTTCAAAACGTTCCAAGTCCTAAGTATTCCACTGGTACTAATAAAAAAAGACTAACAATTAGCGCTTAAGTCACCAATACATTGGCACTCATTTGTCATCACGTTCACAATTTGAAAGTTCGGCACAACTCTCAAGAGTATTTGTCACTTGAAAATGCAATTGCCCGCCGTGTCGAGTCGATTTGCATGCGTTGTCCTCTTTTTTACGACGTCTGCGACAACTCGAACTCGTCCTCGTTGTTCTCGTCGCATTTCTCTTGGTCCTTGTAGGCAGCCCACGATTTCGGGAATGGAATGTTGAAAGGTCGTCGCTCGGCCAGCAGTTTGCGGACTTTCTTTCGCGAAACCACAAACAGCACGAAAACAAACAGGCCTTGCAGTACGTTCAAAATGTCCGGGAGCATCCTGCAATGTTTTCAAAAATTCACTCTTACAATTCGTTCAAGTAATAAAAGGGCTGTTATCAAAGAAAAACAATGATTGGATCTAACGCGACTGTTTTATCGCTCGACCAAATAATTACCAATAAAGTGGATTGGTGTCTTCGAAAGCGAAAGATATGACTTCGAAGATCCAAGTGACGCCCATCATTACGGCAAGCTTCACGTACATGGCGCACTTGACTCGCAAAACTTTGATCTTGCAGCAGTCGAGGTGCCTATACCTATGCCACAACTTCCAGCCGGTCAGTCCGAGGTAAACTAGATTCATCGACAGCAATGCAAATATCGGCCCGTAGAAGTACAGCCATGTTGTGTAGTATCCTGCTCAACAAAACATTACGATCAGTCGATTATTTGCAATTCACCTTCTTACTGTTGAGAAACAGACGTAAAATTTACCGTCGAACCAGCAGGTCGACTGGCCAAAGCCAGGGCTCATGTAAAACCCATCGACGTTGTGGGCGACGATGGCCAAAGCGAGGAAGCACAATGGTATACCCCAACCAAGCATACAATAGATTATATAAAGTATCTTGCTCTCCATTTTCAGATTCGGAAACCTAATTATTCAACGAAACAAAAATCAAATGAACAATTGTGACATCTCATGCGTCGCTTTATTTGTCCCCAAAAACCAATTAAATTGTGAGCTGCGTCAGATACGCGGTCGATCAATTTTTTGGTCCCACAAAGTGATTTGTTTGAGCCGCGCACGATAAAGTTTAAGTGGGTCGTTGCGGTGAAGCGCGTTTTCACGACACTCTCGAGTGGCTTTGTCAATTAGAGCTAATAGTGACGAAGAATTTGACTCACCAGACACATCTCCAAATGTTGAGCGACATGACGTTCAACCAGAAGAAGGCACACATGTAAGCGTAATACATGGAATAAGCTGTAAAATGATGTTAGATTAGTATCGCGCATTCGTTTATCTGAAGTGAGCGCGCGAAGAGGTTTCGCTCGGCACTTACCCATCAATAGGCAAAACAGATCGTCCTGAAGTGGAGCCGGGAAGTTGAGATTTTGATTGCCGTTGAGAAAGAAAGCAAGCATGAAAGATGCGCACACGGACATCATCGCCTTGTCTTGCAAATCTCGCAATTCCGGCAGGATGAGGTAGACGAGGAGCGTGAGCGCCAAGAACAAGCTCGATAGCATGTTCGCCAATCCGAAACCGATCATTCGCCACGTCGGCTTGCTCGTCTTTTCGGCTTCCTTCGTGAAGCAGATTAGGTATCTCAGGTCGTTGTTCAGATGCGCTCGGCAGAAACTGCCATACGAAAGGCTCATTAGAAAATTCTTCTGCCATGCTATTCGCTGAAATTGCAGGCGAAACTGCAATTTCGGTTATAGACTCACTTGGAGGGCGTGACGTTGAACACAAAGTTGTGCAACCCGTCGGCGGCGATGAGCCAACTGGTGTTCCGATCCACGTGGTAGTTTTCATCCGGGTCCTCGTTCGGATCGATCGCGTACAATCCCATTTGGCAATTCAAGTTGACTTTGCTGTCATCCTCACACTGGTTCGACGCTTGCCGCCAGTCGATCCCTGATTTACAGCATTCCAATGGCGAACCACAAGTCGATGCGACAAATAGCCACGCCACAAGTAGGCACTTGCTCATCCTTCCTGCAAGCCAAATATTGTTTATCCAAAAATCAGCCTGATTGTGCAGTAGCTTGCTTATTATTCGTGGACTTTACTGCTACTGGCTTATCGATACGAATAGATGCTCCGATAAGACAACAACAATAGCACGTGGCACACAAGGACATTGGCAAGTAGTGCCTATATAATATCAACGCGACTTTTCGAGAATACAAAAAAAGTCAATCGAATGATCCGCGAGCAATTAGCGCGGCATTATTTATAGGACGACAAGAGCCGATAATTGAGCACGCGGGATTCAATGCAAATTGCACTTGACTTTTCCTCGCGCTCGGTAATTTGCGCTTTAAAAAAAAAAGAAACAAGAAAAAAGCAAGCGAGCACACTTGCACACGGAGAGAGAGTGCTGCGAGGTACGAGCGATACCTCGCATGGCGACGTGCTTTGAAGGAAATTATGTGTGATTTTTCACGCTCTCAAGTGGCATGCGAGTGCGCGGACGAATGGTATTATGCATTTAACGGACAATCTTATAATTGCTCGCTACTCGTTTCCGGGAAGCACGCGTGTCTGTGGTTTTACGCCTCAATTTGATGCGCTGCCGAATAGCAATAGAATCAATCGTTATTTCCCAGTGTGTCAGCTGAATGCCATTGATTCATTAGCTTAACCCGAGGCTTAACCGTATACGTATATCCAACGTCGTTTCATAACCATTCTTACGCGAACGCTCCTCCCAAATCTATTTTTCTACACGTGATATGACTTATCGCGTTGAGTTTCATTGCTTGTAGATCAGCGACAATTCATTTGCAGCGAAAGCATTAGTCTGCTTGGCTCGAGGCTTGGCTCTCGGCAGTAATATAAATCGAGTAAACGCGCGTCGCCGTTTTCAATTAGCGGAGAAACAATGTGGCGGCCAAATTGGCTCCCGTCGTCGCAGACTTATACGTTGCGACGAACCATCAAATAAAACAAGCGAATGTCTACACTGCACTGGCTTGGATAATTAAACTCGCCAAAGATATGGCAAAACTGATACTAATCTTCATCGGCCTTGTCCTCTTTGTTTTGCGACGTCGCGCGGCCGCGCTGATTTACATTAGTTTCGAAACACAGCACGTAAATATAAGGTACTTACCTTGTAACATGTTTTTCTATTTTTTTTTTGTTCACTTCTTTTTACTAGTCAGTCAATGCTCTTATCCTCGTGACATTTCCTCAGTGCGCTCACCAAATCACTGATAGTACCCTCAATGCCTCGCGATAGCTATCGTACGATTGTATTTTCCATGGAACACAGATAACCAATCTTGATTTTTTTTTTCCTTTTTCGAGCCGAGTTTTTTTCTACACTCGTTTGATATAGTCGGGCAGGTGCAACGCACAGCAAACTTGGAGAAAATGTTTTAAGTCTTGAGAGAACGATTAGACGCTGCGAGGAGACGCTCGCACTGGGACACTGCTCGGAGAATAGTAAATCGGCCGCGGCTCGAGCGACTCACTTTTCAAGTCGATAGCGCGCGCCTTTTGCCCCACCACTACTTATAACGCCAAAACCATCGCACTGCCTCCTCGTTCCTTCCTTCCTTCCTTCCATCCTTTTTTTCTTTTTCTCCGGGAGCGCATTTCGCGCGCCTAAATTGATCTTTACGACCCTAATAAAATTCGCCTGCGCAATTTACGAGTACTCTCACTTTTGACGAACCAGGGAATTCCGAATTTTTTTAAATGTTCATGTTTTCGCAGCTGGCGCGGACGCTGGTGTTTTGACCCAAGTTTTCAAATCAAAAACTTGGATCACATGTTTTAGATTTATGGGAATTCGGTTAAAATATTTTCTGACGGACAGGCGCAAGTCTTGTTCCCAAGATGCTATCTAATGTGTAAAAACAAAAATCCCATGAGTTGCAATAATTGTATTTTTGTGCAGCACGTGTGGGATTCACACACAATTGCTTCGGTTTTGACGTACATCCAAAAGCTTTCATACACATATGTGATTTATGCGCAGTAAAGTGGTGTTCATGATGGAAAACTGATTTGATTTTGTGCGTCAGCTGCTGCTTCAGGCGTGTTTTCCGCCAATCGCTCTTTCGCGCTCGCGACGATATCGTAACGTTATTTATTCTCTTATCTGCCCTGGCCGCGATTACATCTCACGCTCGAAGCGCTCGAGCGCGCGCCAAAGTGGGAAGTGTATTTTTTACTATCTCGCGATTTTCGTAACAAAAGTTTTACTCTTGCAATTTTTCCGAAATGAATTATTTAGACGCATGATTTGAATGTCACCGTCTTAAATTCTTATTCATTTCCTGACTCGTAAATTCAACGAATGAATTAAACATCGATCTCATACAAAAGCGGATTTATTTTATTTTTTGACGAATAAGCCAACAATGGCTTGTTAAATGAGTCGTGGTCATCCATTATGTATAGAACTCGATTGAACGAGAGAAGATGATATCATGCAAATCGTAAATATAAGCATCGCTAACTGTAAAAGGAATTCGGCAGAACCGGTCTTTCAATCCCTTTTTATATCAAATTCTTATGCCAAATTCGGCCATTGAAAAAGCAAAAGTGACGACACATAAAACGAAATTCAATTAGATAAGAATCTCAACGTCGGACCTTTACCAATGATAAATGATCCAATCTATCCTACTCAAAACATTATCTCTTCTGTTGTTTTGTTTTTCACGACGATAACAACAACAAAAAACTTGATCGTAAACTTATGGGTTTTCTTAACGAAAAGTAATGTTCCATTGCAGCTGCTAGAGATGCTAAAGTTCTACGCGAGATTTGAGATCAGCGAGGAGACAGGCGATCCATTGACGGACTATGACATGACAGAACTTCATTATTCAAAGATCACGTCGCTGCAGAAAGCCGCTTTTGCTAAATTCCCGGACCTCCATCGTTTCGCTCTTGCCAATGTTGCGAGCGTCGATACCAGGGAGGCGCTGCAAAAACACTTTGGTTCTCTCACGTGAGTTTGATTTTTCTTATTTTAATTGTACGCGGCAGTCCAATAAATCTGATGGGTTTATTTTTGTTTTGTAGGAAAGAGAAGCTTCGAGCTATAGCAAGTTATCTGAGTCTCGTGCCGACGGAGGAGCGACAGAAAATAGAGAATTGGTTCAGGCTCGACCCGGACTTTCTTCGCGAATTACTCGTAAGTTGCAATTGTACAATGACTGTATGGCAATCAATAAAAATCCGTTTGTTACGACTGTTTCGGCTGGCTGTTGACGCGACTGAGAATAATATGTTACGGCACACGTCAAAACAACTTATTTTTTGCAAGTCCTTACGGAGTAAATACGAGTAGTTGACTTAACGAAATATACGCAAACTCATAGACAAAAATACTTTGAGGAAAATGGTGCTAAAAATAAAAATGATCAATCAACAGATATCGAGGCACGAGAGGCGAGCATCCCAATTGGAGGAGTTGAACGAGATGCCACTATACCCAACCGAGGAGATCATCTGGAACGAGAGCATCGTGCCGACGGAGTACTTCTCGGGCGAAGGTTGCCTCGCTCTGCCCAAGCTCAATCTGCAGTTCCTCACGCTGCACGACTACCTGCTACGCAACTTCAACCTCTTTCGCCTGGAATCCACTTGTAAGTGAGGCCGAACGATAAGTTGAATTTTCGCCATGGCGATATTGCTGCTTCTTTGTGCGCCTCCGTCATTTCTACTTTTGTTTTCTTTCTCGCGAAAGATTAGAGAGCAGCAACCGGCCGCGCTTAGATCATTTCTAATTTTAGGCATTTACATTCTTCGAAAAAACAGAACACAACAAACGATTAAATGTTTGTTTGATTTTCTTCTTTTTTCCACGCAGACGAGATACGACAGGACATCGAAGATGCGGTCAGCCGACTCAGCCCGTGGTAAGTACACACGGTGGCGGTGGTTTGGAAAAGTAAACTGTAATCTACGTCAATGTCCTCGCTCATCGATCGATTTACGTGTTTTCTAGGAGAGCGGAGGACGGAAGTGTATACTTTGGCGGTTGGGCACGGATGGCTCAGCCAATTACTCAGTTCGCCGTCGTGGAAGTAGCCAAGCCGAACATTGGCGAGAAACGTCCATCTCGAGTGCGTGCCGATATTACCATCAATCTCAATGTCCGCAAGGAGATCAAATCCGAGTGGGAAAATCTCAGGAAGCACGACGTTTGTTTCTTGATCACTGTCAAGCCTCAAAATGCCATTGGTACGTAATGAAAATAATAAATGAAAATTGATAGATTGTACTTTGATCTATAGCAATAAGTGTTGATTAGACTGCATGTTTCAATTGAAATTGTGTTTGTCGATAAACAATGAATAAAAAAACCCGTCCGGTTGCGCGATGGTGATAAGATTAATACCGTCGAAGCTTTTATTTGAATTGAGTGAAAATTTTCGGTACGCGTGCACTCATTCGATTTCTATGCTTTTCATTACAGGCACAAAGTACAGTCATAAACTACCATTCATACCTCAAGTCGGCTTGACTACGGTAAGAGGTTGCGAAGTTGAAGGTATGCTCGACTCGAATGGCCGTGTGATCGAAGATGGTCCAGAACCAAGGCCGATTTTACCTGGAGACACTCGCACCTATCGAGTTTGGCTTGACTCCAATCAGTACAGGATTGATATGGATAATGCTAGCCATGGCGGCGAAGACGTTTACGAGAGTTTCAACATTATCATGAGACGCAAACCCAAGGAAAATAATTTTAAAGCTGTTCTCGAGACTATTCGCGAGTTGATGAACACCGAGTGCGTGGTGCCTGATTGGCTACACAATATCATCTTGGGCTACGGTGATCCTGGTGCTGCACAGTATTTCAGGTTAATTCTTTTCCTGTCTATTATTTCATATTTTTATAAATTACCACTAATAAAATGGAAAATGTTAATAGGATGCAAGATGAAATAGCAACTGTCGACTTCAACGATACGTTTTTAGAGAGCGATCATCTTCGCGCAAGTTTTCCTGGTTACGAAATTGAGACTACGACTGATGACCCGGAGAAGCTTGTTAGGCCATTTAAACTCACGTTTCAAGATGTAATATGCAAGCAGAACAATGAAGAACAACGCAAGGTCATAACTGTTGAACCACATGTGCCGCCTAGTCGTGGACCTTACAAAGCCAACGAACCAAAAAAGTAGAATATTTCTTTCGCAAATATTATTTAAAAAATATACCAATCAATTGTAATGGTACTATTTATTTTTGGCATTTACAGAAATCAAATTCCATTCACGCCCACACAAGTTGAGGCAATTCGTGCTGGAATGCAGCCAGGTTTGACATTGGTCGTGGGTCCACCAGGTACGGGAAAAACTGACGTTGCCGTGCAGATCATTTCAAATCTGTATCACAACTTTCCCAATCAGAGAACCCTCATCGTCACCCATTCCAATCAGGCTCTAAATCAGTTGTTCGAGAAGATCATGGCACTTGACATCGACGAGAGGCATCTACTACGTCTTGGTCACGGAGAAGAGGCTCTTGAGACGGAAAAAGATTTCAGCAGATATGGTAGGGTGAACTATGTTCTGGCTAAGCGACTTGATCTATTGATGGAAGTTCAGAGGCTGCAGGTAATGAATAATTCATACGTCATTGTAACTCGTGGATTCAGTTCAGTAGTAATGTAAACAATGACTCAATGTTGTTTAGGAATCTTTACAAGTGCAAGGTGATAATGCCTATACATGCGAAACGGCAGGCTACTTTTTCACGTATCAAGTGATGACGAGGTGGGAACGTTTTGAGTCACGTATCAAACAAAGAAGCAGCAGCGCAGATGATGTTGCCGCATCAATCGTTGACGACGAATTCCCCTTCCACAAATTCTTCGATAATGCACCTCAACCGCTTTTTCGGAAAAAGACTTTCGAGGAAGATTTAGCTGTTGCTGAGAGTTGCTTCAGGTATGTTTAGACAATTTCACTACAACATAACAACGTAACGTGGATACGATAAATTTAATGCGTAAATTCATTTACAGATACATTGAAAGAATTTTTACTCAACTAGACGAATTTAGAGCATTCGAATTGCTCAGATCAGGCCTTGATAGATCAAAGTATCTCCTCGTCAAAGAAGCCAAAGTCATTGCAATGACTTGTACGCACGCAGCATTGAAAAGGCGAGAACTGGTCGACATGGGTTTCAAGTACGATAACATTCTCATGGAAGAGTCTGCTCAAATATTGGAAATTGAAACGTTTATTCCACTCCTATTGCAAAATCCTCAAGATGGCTACAATCGTTTGAAGCGATGGATTATGATTGGAGATCATCATCAGTTGCCGCCTGTCATCAAGAACATGGCATTCCAGAAATACTCCAATATGGAGCAGTCGTTATTCGCACGATTTGTACGTTTGGGCGTACCCACGGTAGATCTTGATGGCCAAGGTCGTGCTAGACCTAACATTTGCAATTTGTACAATTGGCGCTACAAGAAACTGGGCAATCTTCGTCACGTAGAAAATAGCCCGGAGTATCTGGTCGCGAATCCTGGATTCTTGCACGATTTCCAGCTGGTCAATGTCGAAGACTTTAATGGAGTTGGAGAAAGCGAGCCCAGCGCATACTTTTATCAAAATCTCGCAGAAGCTGAATACTGCGTGGCTGTATTTATGTACATGAGACTGCTTGGATACCCAGCTGATAAGATCAGTATTCTCACGACTTACAATGGACAGAAGCACTTGATTCGCGATGTCATAAACATCAGGTGTGCTAGCAATCCGTTGATAGGCCGCCCAGCAAAAGTCACGACAGTTGATAAGTACCAGGGTCAACAAAACGATTACATTCTTTTATCGCTCGTTAAAACTCGAGCTGTAGGTCATCTCCGCGATGCTAGACGTCTTGTCGTGGCCATGTCTCGTGCTCGACTTGGTCTTTACGTTTTCGCGCGTGTTTCCTTGTTCAAGAATTGTTTCGAACTTACACCAGCTTTCGATCAGCTCATGCGTCGGCCATTAAAGTTACTTATCATTCCGACTGAAACTTATCCTACCGCAAGGTTAAATAGCGAGGAACCTCAAGAGCCAACACTTGAGATACAAGATATGCCACACATGGCCAAATTTGTCTATGATTTCTATCTAAAGAAAGTTAATCTGAAAGTGAGTTAGATTGCTATTTTCAATATTCAGCTAATCATTTGATCTTTCACAAATAAAAATAAATTGTTTAATTTCAGGATGTACCACCAGAGCAATGGCCATCCACAGGTGTGAAATCTTCAAGTCCAGAATACTATGTACATGCTCATCCTGGAGCGGGAGACGATTCTGACGAAGAACAAGAAGTAAAACCGACGATTGAAAATCTTGAAACAGAGAATGCAAATGACAAACAAAATGGTGAAGCAAAGAGTACGCCAAACACTGAAACGATAATAGCACCTATAGAGAATATGGTAGCAGATGTTGCAGAAAGTACGCCCATGGAAACGAAAGAGACAGAAGAGCAAGAATAATTGTAAAATAGCATCAATAAAATCTTAATATTTTTTTGTAAATAATTCCTAATCTTTCATTTTTTCCGGAATACTATTTTGCTCACTTGAATACGCAATAGAGGAATATTCTTTTTTTTTTTAATTAAGTGATTTTTAGAGAATAGTAAAAAATTAATAAACAAAACGTTGAATTAAAATATGTTTTATCTTACTACTCAAATAATACAAGGATAAAGGATAATGGGAGTAATTAAAATATTTTTAATTATTGTTTCTTTATTTTTTTCACACTATCACAATCGATACAAATACAAAGCCGACCAGCAGTCTTCTATTCTATACCAACTGAGGGTACAAACAATTTCACTGACTTTTCAAAACTCACTCATAGAAAACAACGAGCAATAATCCACTAAATTAAAACAAAAATAACGAATTAATTTTCTGAATAAAACTTCTTTGCTTTTCAAAAAGGCTATAGCAGTTCATTTAAAACAGAACATTTCAGAACAAAATAACTTCAAAATAAAGAAATCTTTTTCAAGATCTATGTTACAATAAATATTACATGAAATATAGGCCTCACGAAAATTCTCTCTGACGCTAAAACGCGAGTTCGTTTTTCAAACAGCACCTACAAACTACGAGAAAATAAAATGTCTCAAGCATTGCAATATGCAAAAATACGATTGCTTTACACAGACTACATTACAAGGAGATAACTTAGTGTTTACACTGCAACAATCCTCCAGACAAGCGAGGGACATTAGCGCAAATCATAAACGTATAGTATATGTACGTTAAGCACATCAGATCGTAATATAGCAAGCATAAATCAAAATTTTAATAAACCATTTTTCAATTGGTGCTTGAAGCGCCATTCACAAAAAATATCCTGTACATTTCTTAAACAAATAATTAGTTCTACAAAAGAATAGTTAACGTGGATACTCATTGAAATAATTCTTTTTTTTTAGATATAAAAGGGTGCATAAAACAACGTATCTATGAACTCGTAAGTTCACTCTCGTTTAAAAATGGAAGGACGTAGATATAGTTGCGTTAAATATAGCAGTATATCACTGGAATACAAAGATATTACGATCTTTCCTGCACAAACGAGTCTTTCCTAAAGAAAACTAGCATCTACGCGCACGCAAAACATGTGACTGGCTACAAATTTAATGCATGTTAAATATGTTTCATACATTGAGATTCTGACGCACTCAATAACTTAGCAGTGCTCATATAGTATTTCCGACTTACAGTTGTTTATATAGTTTTCAAGAAATTATGTCGCTCAACAATTTTTTTTTTCGTTTGCACGCTTCGCTCTTCATCTCGTAGATTGCGGTTTTCGTGTCACTCGTCGATCCAGGCACGATCGTGGAGTTCGTGTGTCGTACAAAACTGGTTGTAAGTTTTTTCGCTATTCGAGGCAAAGAATAAGCTTTGCCTTTATTTATCGTGTGAATTGGAATTCATCGGAACTTGACATGATTTTATATAAATATCAAAAGATTTTAGTCAGTAATTTTTCGTGGCAGTCTGGTCTTTGACTTTTAAAATTATTTTTACTCATTTAAATGCAAATGTCAATTTGAATGTTTTTCAAGTGTTATCAACAGCAGTGCGTATATTTAAAGAGCTTATTATCAGAATGATCTGTTCGATGAGAATGTAAAGTACAAAAAAGGCGCACTGCACGACCAGAGCTGTGTTTTTCGTTTAATGCTAAAAAATATATTCCTTTCAATATATAAATATTTATAAATCTTTATCTCTCTTTTTCATGCATGCTAAGAATAATGAATATATATTTCGAAAAATTTGGTATTGTTTTCGGAAAGCAGATTGCAGTTTCGGTAATCCGCGCGCACTTCTGCGTGCATGTAAGTTACATAAATGTGTGTACGTGTCACATGAAAATCGTCGTTTGTATTGAAACTTAAAACTCAAAGGCACGTTGTTGTGTAAATATACATTTTATATACGGCTCGATTGCATATAAGACATGAACGACTCTCCAGAGTTTGATAGGATGTAAAGATCGATGTGGCCGAAAATTTTCGTTCGTTGCTTCTTCTTCTTACTTTTCCCCTTCGTTGATGGTAACCCCCCCCCCCCCCGTCTACAATCCCCCGCGATAGCCGGCAGAATGTGGCAAATGAGACTTTCCTCTTTCCAGTGTTGTTGGTGTTCATGCAGCTTCTTGTACTTAGAAACTGCCGCATTCCCGCAGCACGCGATTACCAAGAGGCAGTGGCGGCCGGAAGTTGTTAATCACCTGAAACAATGCAAAGACGAATCAGTATTCATTACATTTCCCTTTACCTTATCTATCTATTCAACTATGAGACTAACTCGCTTATTTTTTATTTATTTTTTATGACAAAAGAGGTCGCGATCCTATCAATAAAGTTTAGATATAGCTATAAGGTGCATAGTTATTATTTTATTAAACAATTGGATAATTTATTTCCAATAATTATCTTCGTTATACGTCAATCAAATTTTCTTATTATTGAGCGCTGTATGAATTGAGTGAAAAGAACTTGAAATTCAATGGTTTGGTAGAGTAGATAGCTATTAATCTTTCGGCGTGGGCGAATTTGAAAGAATGCTTATTCCAGTACGAATGAAAAAAAAAACGTAATGATATTTCCAGTTTGTCAGACAATGACGGAATTAGTCTTGAAAAAAAAGATGCTCTATTGTGTTTACATCCGAAGAAGTGAAAAAAGGGGGCATAAAAAAGAAGTTGCGAATGGGATGATTCAGCATGTATTCTTCAGATTGATTATTCTAAAAATGAAACTACAAGCAATTAGCTAGCTCGAGGCGTTAAAATTATAAAAATCAATGTCTAAAAAAGGAATTGCAGGATAATTTGTTTTTTATAAAATACAACAATCGCGGGGGAGGGCTGCACGTCTACTTGAATATATATGTATTTCCGTGCGGGACATTGTTTCACGCGCGATTGGCTGCAATAATGTCAGCGGCAGACTATTATAAAGCACAATAAGTATATAATACTCACGACGCCGTGATTCTCGTGGCAAGGGCACTCCTCGCCTCGCGGGAACTTGCGTAGATTGCGGAAAATGTTGAGCTGGTGGTGAGATACCTCGATGTAGCGCTTGAAGAGTATCCAGGTGACGCTCTCGTTGCACGGCGGCGTCGTCAGCGAGCCAAGATACGTCCAGTAGCCGTTGTCATCTGCTCGTCAAACAACCAAACAATTGCATTATTTTTATTATGTGCATCGATTTTAGATTACGCAATGTGTGAATGGAGCTTGCAGCGTGACTGCATCATCATCAATGTCCTTATAAAAATCTCATTAAAATAATGCGCAAAGCTTGCAAGCTTCGCGTGCGCTCATCCGCTTAAGAGTATCGGCTCTCCCGCTCTCTATATTGATTTTTCTATACTATATGTCTGCAAATATTTTGTCATCTCGATAACATTGCAACGTAGAGAGCGAGACTGCAATGAGCGATAATCAATCAGGATTACCACCAATCCACTAAAGTTCAACTAATCTAAAGAGAGAAAGAATTGGAAAAAGAAGCTTGTTGCCGTGCGAGAAGTGGGCTCAGCTTAGACATAGTGTCAACAACCTCGTCGACGTGCAATCAGCCAAAAGGTGCAGCAGAGAGAGAGAGAGAGAGAGAGCTGTGTGTTTAACGCTCACACACTTACACACACGTTCATAATAATTTCACGACGACGCACACGGCGGGAAAGTCTATATTTACGCGCGCCGTTAATAAAAGCTGCGTGTGCGTCGCGCTGAAGGTAGCAGAAGCTTTTTTTTCTCTTGCTTTTCGTGCGTGCTCATGGGCGTGGAAACTAGACTATGCTTAAATTTAAATTATCACTCTCTGTGACTAATGAAAACTATGTTTATACTCGACAATCTTGTTTTGATCGCCGCATCTGCTACCCATTTCTCGAAAGACAGTTCCGAGAAATAATAATATGCTCATGCGTGTATACTTCATATGTATCAGTTTTATTGATCATAGAAGTATTAATAAATAATAAGCTGTGTGTACTTTTGCATTATTGGCAGCATAACAATGATATATTTATTTGGAAATGGACGATAAAATGTAAATGTCGGCTACTTTACATTCACGTAAACAACGCGTAAACTTTTTTTTTATAATTTTGAAAAATAAAGTCTTTTAGATAGCGTGATAACTGTAACAGGATCGATGCCCCACCATCCACGGCAGCTATATGGAAAAAAATGAAATTCAGATTTTCTCGCGCTAAAGCTTCTCCGACTGAAAACGTCTCTCTACTTATTCGTTTCACAAACATCCATCCGTATTTTTCACATTATCCGTGCGTGCGGCAATGATTTATATATAAAGAGCCAACAAAACAGCTTATATTATACAAAGTAAAGAAAGAGAGAGAGAGAGAGAGAGCAAGAAAAAAAGGAACAGGCCGTAAAACGAAAATCGTAGCCTGCGTCGGTGAACTCGGCGCGTGCGTAAGCATCGTAATAATTTATCATCCGGAGGCTTTTCTTTTCTCACGCGGAAGTACCTGCTCACGAGAAGGAGGAGGCGAAGCCGCAGCAAAAATAGCAAGCTGACTCTTCTTTTTCGGAGTAGGAGGACGACACGTCGGACTCTTTTTTTACGGTGCAATTTTTTGCTCCTTCTCGCTCAGAGGCCATCGAATGCTCATACAGGATCCATCAAGTTTTTCCATGGCGAAAATCAAAAGTTAGCCTTTACTTGCGGGAGGAATAGACGCAAAAAGTTAATTGGATTTCCGCTCGATTGATATATATTTGTCAGGGGCAGCGATAAAAAGAAGGATAATTAATGGGGCTAACGAACTTTGTAGGGTATGATTGCAGAGACTTAAGAAGGGATCCATTAAAAGGGCCACAAAAAAAAATTCGTCTTATCAGGCATTCTTGGCGTGGGCTTTACCCCCAAGCAAACTCCGTAGTTCGAATCCAGTGTCTCCGTTGTTTGAAAATGCTGAAAGCTCTGTAATATCAAGTGAATTAACGAGAGGATCAACAAACCTCTGGCTGTCGAGCTTTTTGCCAATTGTTTTCTGCGACTGATCAAAGATTCATTCGGCCGAGGTATCCTCGTTACTCGACAAACAAGCCTCGATGAAAAAAAAAGGAAAAAAAAACAGCGAAACAGTCAATCAATACTGTAACACGAAACCCCGCACGAAGAAGCGAGACGATCAATTATCAAGCAGATAATCGTAACGTCGACGATGAATAATTCAATACTCGAGGGTAAAGCGTGTGAAATATTGGGAAAATAAGAATTTTGTTGGAGTGTTGAAAAGTGATAAGCTTCTTAAAAGTGATTGCAGAGATTAGAGATTGGAAAAGCTGATGGTGCGATTGAAGTCCGATACTGCACTGCAGTGAATCATTGGATGTACGTGCTGCTGCAGTGCTGGGCATGCTCGTGAAAGAACTAAAGCTCCGCGAGGCTTCCTGCGGAGGAGGCTGAAAGAGGAGCCAGCCTCGTGTACTCTCAAAGTTCGTGCATTTACGAACCTTGCCATTTGTCGGACTTGTTCTCCGGGCGAATAATCCGCCCGGCCCAGCGCATGCAAGGGTTGACGCATCGCTGGCTGCCACTTCTCATGCTGCTGCCGGCTCGTCCACCCCGCACTACGACCACCAGTTCAATAGCCATTATATACAAAGTGTGTTGATCACAGTCGCCGCGCTGGCTGGCAACCAGTTCGGTAATTCAACATAGAGCAGCAAGTGAGCGCGGACAACAGAGCTTGCTATAGTTATCAGATAACGCTTGACTCGCGGAAAGGTTAGGCGAGTGAATTGACGGTTGTTTGTGAAAAAAGAGACGAGCTGCTTCTGACTTTGCGGCTACATAATTATTCTCTCTCCCGAAGCTTCATCCCTCTTGACAAAATGCCTGCGGCCATCAGCTGATAAATGGTAAGGCAGTTAGAGACGCCTGAACACTCGAGGGGAAAGAAAATCATTTATTCGCCTCGCCTTCTTCGCTGCGAGTGCGTCGGATCCTTTCTTTCTTTCGACCTTGAACTTACACGCCCCAGTGTACGTGCTTTGACTTCTGTTCTTAATCATGCTCTCGATCATATATAAAGATGTGAAATAGTCTGTGTGATTATTTAGAGAGCCAATTGAATGCAATACGCCAAGTGAAGGGTCACGAACGATAAGCTCTCCGTGCAGATCACAATTGACCATAGAGCTCATTTTCTCATTTGCAGTGGAGCTGTATATATCAAAGCTCGCGAGAATATTCAGGGCGAAGGTCATCAGGCAAATGCATTAGCTATACGCCCGACGACAATAGATGAGGGGAAGGGAAGGAAAAGGAAAGAAAATCTGGTGTACATTGACGTGCTACTTACCAGGAAGCAAGCGGCTAGGGTCGATGAGCTCGCTTATATCAATATCGTCGTCCTTGTGAGACACGTAAGGAAGCAAGCGAGCGATCTTGTCCATCTCCTCGTGCGGCTTTCCCACCTGCGAGCAAACACAAAATCACGTGAATTATTCAGCCAGGCTCTTTCCGGATTTCCAGACCAGTGGACGACATTTGTACTACTTGGAGTTCCAAAGCTTTTACTGTGGATTGAGTTGTTAGTGTACGTGCCGCTAGCTAACCAAGTCTTACGGCCACCGCTAAACTTTCTCATTATGTCAAAAGCTGCTTGCTGTTTTGTTATATTGTGAGGTGTCGAGTAAATTTGCAGGGCTTTAGACACAATTCGCGCTCGAAGATTTATCCTTACTTTGCACAGCTTAATCGCGGAAAAAGCTGCGGTACAATTCTCAAGCGCGCCGCTACTACACCCACACATTATAGCGCTTACGGCATCTTGTCGCACCCGCGCCGACTATCTGATCAGTCACGTAACTTCTTAATGCACTTGAAAGTGTCAACTACTCTTACGTGCTTTTGCCAAAACAATTGGAAAGTCCTTTTTTGACATACCAATTCTAGGCTATCGCGTTCGCGACAAATTCTGCAACATTCAAGCTCGCATAGAAGAATTATCTGCGGAAGAATGACACTTCTTCGGGATGTACATTTTTCTAATATGCTGCTATAATTTTTTATACGGAGACAAAGCATGTACATCATGAAAATGGAAAATTGATTTGACTAAATTAGGCTTATCGACCAATTGTTATTCGTAAGATTACTCGTGACGCAGAAATAGAAAAATCTCGAACTACTACTTAAGTAGCTCAATTGTTTGCAGAAGCACAACAAATGACTCAATCGAGGTAATATATAGCTCTCTCTCTCTCTCTCTATCTTTCTTTGCAACGTTGCAGATTTATGTACATATAGGTTACGAATGTTTGTTTAATAGATGAGAGTTAATGGAATAATAATTCCAGGACGATTGCTTCACTTGCGTGCATTGTTCGACGAAGCCTAAAATAACTCTTTTACCCATACTGTTAATCGCGCGTACATATGACACGGAGGACCGCTAGAATCGCAATTAGCGAGAATCGACATAACGGTTATTATTAGTCTGATCAAATTAATCGTGAGTTGTGCAACGTCGGATGATCTAATTAGTTATAAAACGAATCTCGCAGGTCGACTGGAGAGAAATGATCGAGAATAATACATTACATGATATGTATATGAGGAGGCGTTCGTGTCTCCTTCCACTGTGTATTGGATATAGAGGCGTTTACGTAACGACGCGCTGCTGCGGATTCTGTTTAATTTGGGAGAGAGCGCGCGCGTATATTATGTAAAGAGCTGTAAGCGCGCATCCATACAACATCCATCCAACTTAAGTTTTCCTATATGTATATATACACTTGCGGCTCCTCGCGTGTCGCGACGCTTTATGTTGTTATGTGTATACACACACTCAACAGTACTCCGAGGAAATGAAGCCCGCTGTTTACGATTCAAACTGCCGCTGTCGCCTGGCGAGCTTTTTTCTTCCGTGTAGTAAGAATATACATATATTTTACAAATATATAATACATACTCCACAAATTTTGCCAAAAAAACAAAGTACACTTAGCGAAGAGCGACCCCATCATATTAATACGATTAAATTGATTATTTTCGTGAAAACATTGTGTTAAATAAATACGTTGGAAGGTTGACACAATAAATACCATGGTCATGGATATACACGATATTTTAACAACCTAGTCTCTTGATATAGCTTGATTATTAAAATCTTTCAGTCTCATCGTAAACTTGCACTTAACGCTCAAGGGTAGTATATAAATTAACAGTTGCGCGCTCTTGAAAATTTATTATGCTGTAAAATCTTTCAGTTTCATATTCGTTTGGGAGCCGCATTTCCTTTCGTAAGTGGCAAATATGCCATTTTTAGATTAGAACTCGGAAACGTTCTTGTTATTGTGCAAGCAAACCCCTCGTTGGCAATCTTGTCTGGACAATCGCAGAAATGAAAATTCGAGCAAAAAAATCAATTAATAAATAAACTCACCTTAAGGAAAACCGCGAGTACGGCAAGTCCATCCGGAGCCTTGGCTGCCTCGGCGAACGTATTGTACTTGCTGGTGTTCCAGTGCACGAGGTGCAGCTGTAAAAGCAAACAATAATCCTGATGCATAGTAGCTTTACCATTGCTTCGATCGAGGCTTCGGCTACAGATGGGCTTATAACAAAAAAAAGCTTGCAAGTGCTAATGAGGCATTCGCTGAGCGATCAACTTTTTTCGTGTAATTTTTTTTTTAGCTATACTTCTACGGGTTAGTTGTGTGGTTTATGGTTTATGCAAAAAGTAATGATTGCATGTTGTCATCTACTATGATGACTGATGGTAGAGCGCAGGATCTAGTTTATTGACAAAGAAAAAGAGAACAATTACAAATGATGATGAACAGTTTTTTTATGGATCGTTGAAATTACACAAATCATACATTTTTCATGTCGACCAAACAATTTGGGAATTTACATCGTTAACGTAATTAGCGGTTTATTTTCGTCCACGTGTCAATCAGTTCGCGCAAATAGAACTGGAGTATACACCGAAACTGTGCGTTTGACTGAATAAATGAAAAAAACGCGCGTTCACAGCCGCCAAAATTGAAGCGCACAACTTGCAATTGGTTATGTCTACAAAAGTTACGCCGAGTCGATGGAAATAACTAGCTTCACTGATGGCCATGTGATCGTCATGATGGGACGTACTAATTAGCCTCGAGTTGATCGGCCGCGCGCCGCGTATTGCAAAAGTTATGCAAAATCGCGAACGCGCGTGAGGGGGATAAAAAAAACTCTTGTAATTTTCATGAGCATCGATCGCAATAGTTGATGATGAGACACTTCTTTTATTTTTATTAAACATCCGTTCTGATTATGTCGTTAACGCCGTCAATAAATAATCGACATTTTTTGTTTTTTCGCTCGCGTATATCTGCTTTTCAATTAAAAAGATGAAAATGACGATGAGTAGGCAGGAAAAAAAGATGCTCTCAGAGAGCGATTAAAAGAAATCGATTTTAATGCAGACTTACACTAATGTAATTGTAGTTTGCATAATAGTTTGGCGGTAACATGTGAGGCGCGCGCGCAAGCACGATAAAAGCTTCTTAGGTAAGAAAGAAGAAGGGAAAAGCAGTCACATGTGCAGCGTGGTGACTGAGATGACACAACAGTATACTGCAGTGTCAGTTTCGCCGAGATCGTTCAATTGTTACTTAATGGGTTTGATGATTCGCGGTGACCTAGTAAGGCCATTTGAGAAACTGGTTCGAACTGAAATGAATCAAATTCAAAGCTATCAAAGCTGAAATCTGATTCCGTTTTAGCCAAACTATCTTCCTAACCGAAACCCCAATGATTAATCGGCTTTGAAATTCTATTGCAAGTTCTAATGATATCCGCGCGAAAAGAAAATATCAGCCAACGGGTGACACGTCACACATGGATAAAAAAAGCTAAAACAAACTGAAGTAGAAGATCAATCGCTCACGTTCAAGTTAATTTGCGCCAAAGCAAATATTGACCGCCTCTACTGCGTTTCTCTCGCGGCTGAATTCGAAAATAGACATATTCGCAAAAGCCTTTGGGACACTTTGGCTAATCGAACTTTTCCTCTAAAAATGCATAAAGCAATAAAAGCTCCGAGCTCGAGTCTCTTTGGGTAATGAATTGGAAAGAAGGCCCGTGTGGTTGTCGTGCAGATGGCAAAGGCAGATACAATTTTCATGAGTTGCGTGGGAGTGTGCAATCTTGGCATAATCCTTTTAAGCCAGAAAAGAGAGAGAAAAGAAGGTGTATCGCGTGTTTTACGTCTTCATTCCCATCGACGTTTTGAGTAGTTGAACAACGCGTAACGCAATTGTCATATCCGCTGAGACTCGAAATATACTTCAAATAATTAGCTGGCGATTGTTTGAAAAATAAAGCTGGCTTTAAAAACAATAGGATTTATAAATAGATGAGTGAGTTAGGCTCGTGTGTATCGATACAATTGATTCACGCATCGCGAGCGTGATTCTACATTGTTACAAAGCATCGTCTATATATTTATATTCTCGTGCAGCGTCACTGCCGAATGTTGATTTGCTGTTGGATAACAGGCTTTATTTTTTCGCCTTTATAGTTGCACATGTACTTATTCTTAGAAGTCTCAGCGAAGCAACATTTCTAATTACTACTCAGACTGTACGAAGTGCATCGTTAAAGTTCGTTATAGCGGCAGACAATAATTTGGTCGTGACGTCAAAAACGCCTGTAATGTCGCGATGCTTGACTTGAAAGCTTTCGTAACGATTTTCATTTGTTAATGTCGGCACAAGAAGACATAAAAGCATACAAAGAATCTACCTTTGCACAATTCGAATAATTGGCTGCAACGATGTCGAGCAGCGTGTAACACAACTGACGTCAAATGCTTTTTTCTTCAAATGAAACTGTATCGATTGACTTCCGATATTATCTAACAATAACGCGCATCAGCTGCAGCAAAAAAGATACTCGAGCAAGTGGCAATTCGATTCAATTAACAGGCGAGTTTGTCGAGCGGCAAAAAGTTGATATACACATCGACAGCAGCGAGCGGCACGCGCGGGCGTGTATATAGACGCTTTGTGATGATGATGATGATGATGATGATGATTAAGATCTTTGCGATGGTGAGCTTCATCCTCGACGTTCATCACACAAACACATACACATCACATGACGCCGACGTGCTAGAGATATGAAGAAGAGAGAATTGCGATTTGGAGTGGCAAACAATTTGGCCGGCGTGCGCGAGCGAGGCGAGAGAAAGTGATTGATGTGCTGCGGTCGATTGGAAAATTGAGAAAAATACTTGAGGCTTATTATTTTTCTTTTGCGCGCTGCGGATGGAAAGCTGTCTATTGGCAACTTTGAAGCAGATATATCATTTGATCTAGCAAAGCGCTGATGATACTGCTACGAGCGTGCCGTTCGCAATGCCAATGAATACTCAGTAATCAAAGCAACTGTACTTTTACGATGTGAACAAACTATGCAGACAATCAAGCGATTTATTGAGTACTTGTGATACTAAAAATCGAGAAATCGAACAGTCAAAGATCACGTACCTCGCCAGAGAAAGCAGTTCCGTCGACAGTGTGCTCCGAGCCTCTCGAGTCGCTGCAGCCCCAGTGGCAGTGATACTGCTCGAGCTTGTAGACATCGTCCATCAAGGGACCTCCGGTAAGGACTGAAAATCAACGAAAACCAACAAATCAAAACCTTTCGCCAAATCCAAAGAAACAGGACCACATAAAAGTCCTCATTTTCCGTGCCATTTCTCCCTCTCGGATTTCATCCGATGACGTAGCAAAGGGCGAAAAAAAAGAAGAAGAAAATTGCCGTCTAGGGGGGAGAAAGAGAGTTTTCTCGTTCAGTCGAGGACTTTCAAGGTCATAGTGCTTGAACAAACGGAGTTGCTGAGTGATAAATAACTCGAGTCGAAGGGTGTGCTTTCGACTTTGGGCAAACTGATGCTAAAGTATTTTACTATAAAGAATCTCCATGTTCAAGTAGTAAGAGTCGGATACAGTCCGCCAATCACGTTCGGATGGAGTGAAAGACAAAAAAATCAAGATACCCTCGTCCTGCACGTGTCGGGTATCATGGGTATACAGAAGACAGCGATACATCACTCGAAAAAGAGAGAAGAGGACACACGTGCAGGACGAGAGGATGGTCTCGCGTGAAAATCCCATTTCCCAGCGTTTGTATGCTCATCAAAGGGCCAATGGTAGATGAATTTTCGCTGTGTAAAATTCGTCCGAGCTTTTCTTGGGGGCCGTTACCGAAATTTTGTTGCCACAGCTGCTGCCACCGCCGCCGCTTCTGACGCAATCACTCGGACTGCTACTTCGCTTCGCGTGTCGGATATATATTTTCATGATATTTGTGCTGCGCATCTGATATTTTTTTTTATTATCCAAGATAATGTTTGATTGGCCGCATCGTTGTCGTAAATCTAGCGAGATTGAATGTTTATTTTTACATGTCGCGCGCGGCTTTTTGACGAACGTCACCATCGATTGATACGACAATCGATTTTCATTTGTTCAAACAAACTGACGCAACGATTTTTCGTATTGAGCAATGATTTTCGTTTATACGATCTCGTTTCCTTGTGTGCACAACAATGAGGAAATCGGCGTCGCGACATTTTAATTTACAACTTCATGTAGTCAAGAAATCTGTGCGTTTTAATGGCCGATCAATCAGAGATGGATCAAATACACACATACGCATGCAGGTAAATCTCTCGGCTGCTGCTGCTGCTGCATCAGCGCATTCCATGAGATTGTTATCGCGTACAGTGCAGTAAATGAAAGTCAATTAAAAGAAAACGCTCATCGCGTATACCATCGGCGCTTGCGTAACAACCCCGCGATGTTTTCCTCGCCAAAGCGGAACTTGTCGTTGACTTGGGTGCTCTGAATTTATTTTACGGAATGCCGGCAGCGTTTTTTCCATTATTGTTGTCAGTTGTCAACGAAGGCCAACTTATATCTTTGCAAAGACGCCGACCTTCTACGTTTTTTTTTCTGTTTTCTTCTTATTTTTTGCGTGCAAGCTAACTTGCGGCCATTAATCCTATTTTGTATGTTGGCTACGTGTCGGAATTTTGATAATTTTCGTAATGTATAGGCCCGTATTTCTAAAGCCTTTATTTTTTTCATTTAAAGAGTTGACAATAAATTTTGCCTACGTACTCCGTGACGTTTCGGTTATCAGTCTTTACATTTATTGCATTTGCGCGCGCGCTTATAACTTAATGCCGATAAATGCCAGAATAACATTAACTTTCATTTACTACCGCGATTACGGGATTATTTTTCAACGTTGAGATAAGGAGCACTTTCAAAGCTATTTCAGATGTTGTTGCGCGATAATTTCACAACATGCAAATGCAGCGAAAATCATGCCTACGGCTATTGGAATTCTTCTGTATGCCTTCGTGTCATAGCAAGATGTTGTGCGTGATTGACCATTTTTTTTCTTTCGAAAAAGCTTACGTCAGCTTTCAGATAAGTAAAACAATTTATTACATTGAACTAATGCTCATTCCAGTCACGTATGCTGGCTTTGCGAAAGCTTTACACTCTGTAAAATTTGCTTTTACTTTGTGTGTTTTTGTAGCCATTAAATTGACACTTTATTTCTCTATCAAAAACTCCAAGTAAATTTTGAAAACTCTTTGAACTTTGATGGATTTGCGGCATATCCAAATAATAAACTAATAAAAATATAAATCATTATGTATGCATTAACTGAATTTACACTATAAATTAATAAAAAGCTTCGTAATATAAAAGACACCGTGTCCCATCCACGAGAAATACTTATAGTTGCGGATAGCTTTGGTCTACTTCTGAAAACTTTTGAGCCGGCTACTTTTGCTGTTACTTGTTGTTGTGCACGCTCGTCATTCGTGCTAGAGACGCTAGACTATGCAAATTGCCGCAAAGCAACGACAGATAGTGTATATACCAAATCACTTTGATCGTCTAGTAGACTATACAGTGCAACAATGTTAGATTGTTGTTGTTTGCAAATACGTGAATACTCGCGATCGCTCATTTTTCTTATTTCGATCGCTAGCGAATAATAAAATTTCACCGATAAACTCTAACGTGAGCGGAAAGCCAAGCTAAAGTCACGCCACTCTGCGCATTTTCAATAGCTGATCATGAAAATTCCATTGAGTCTTCTTCCTCAAATAAATAAAATCAATCAATCAATCAATCAATCGCTCGACTCGATCTCATTATAATTTTAAGATTTTTTAATGACCAAGCCGGCTAATTAATAGTTTGGTGGTGCAGGCCGAATAAAGATCAAAATGACCTTGAACTAAGTAGCGTCTGCGCATCCCATTGTTGTGCTGTACACGAAGGTTGCGTTCTATAAGACGAATTAATGATGCATTTATGCAAGCTGCTGCTGTGGCTCATTGATGAGCTGATTTGTGACTTGACAACTGCCTCCGCATCACTTCCGTTGGCTATCTAACGGCGAATAGACAACAAGTCCCGCTGCGCTGAGCAAACTGTCAACTAAGCGAGCCTTTATTGCAAAGTTTTTCGAGGGACGATGCGACTGCAAAATGTACATGTATAGGTGGAGCCGGCAACTCGGGGCAACTCGGCCTCGTCGCGCAGCGGCGAGTGAGCTCAGGTATCGTGTACTTACGGGTGCCCTCGCCGTCGCAGTCGATACGCCAGCAGTAGCCCGGGTTGACGAGCTTGCGCGAGGCCGTTGCTGGATACTTCCATCTGAGAGGTTGGCTGAGCAATGCCTCGTGGTCGGACTCGACGCGGTCGGTCTCGATGTTCACCGGTGACTGCCGCGAACCTGCCGCCATCGGAAATTTCTCCACCCATGTGCTTGGTCCTGCAACAAAACGTTCCATCATTTCAATTTATTTTTTGTAGCGATGGACGACATTAAACCGAAATCAATCGATACGCGCCTTTCAAAAAAATATCTAGAAACCATTTTCGGAAACGTAAGCGTGACTTTCTTTTTCTTTCCCCCCACATTGTCGAGCTTCTATTCTAAGACGACAACGTTTAATTTTTCACAAGCTCGCTAAGAGCCAAATAGATAAGTAATGGCCGATAGAATGTTAATGAACGGAAAAAAAAGAAGTCGGCATATCTGACGCAGGCGTATAGTTAAGTGCTGCGGGCGAAACCGTGAAAATCAATGCGGTCGATTCGACGCGCACGATACACATTAGCGAGTCAACGAACCCGCAAGAGAAAAAAAACAACAATTTCGCTTACTATATAAAGTATATTCTCATTTTGGCTGGAGTATTCAAATTGCATTTGTGATATCGCGCGAGTCGAGCATATAATTCGCGCGCGGGGCAAGGAGAAAAAAGGCGTAGAGAAATGAAATTTTTGCGTTGATATGTGCGTGTGGCAGGCGAGAATAACGGGAGCTGGAAAACTCGACTGGGAAAGAAAAGGTTTTTTTTTCGGAGGGGTCGCTCTGCGTCGTTGCTGACGCACGCCGACAGATTGGACGCCGTCGGCTGTTAGCCTGCTGCTGCTGCTGCTACTTAAGAGAGAGAAATTTTCGTTTGCGATAAGAAAATGCTCTTTTCGCTTGTTAGTTTTTAGTGGAAAATTTGGTCGAAATTATAGGCTCGAGGCATTTATGCAAGCGATAAGTCAAATAACGGAGATTTTCTAAACAAACGTTTTAGAGCGGAAAGCGATGAGATCCCGCCTGCCTGCAGAACAGTACGTGAAGTCGCATAATTAAGGCTTTTTTAGATGCATGCGTCATTTACAGCCGGACATTGTTCTAAAAACGTGGTAATTTTTCGAGGAAAATGTTCGCGCATATTTCAAACATTCATGTAAATTTGAATGTTCGTAAACTCGCGTCGCGATCGCGATTTCCAATGATACTCGTCGAAGGCCGAGTCTTCGGTGACTCAGATCCTCGTGCAGCCGTTAAAGAGCTTGCGCGACTGCAGGCTGTATATACAGAGAGCCTGCCATCAAAGCACCATTAACTTTTAATGAATTTGCACACTAAAACATTTTACATTTTTTCGGGACATTACTTTTTTTGAGTACATAAAATTCGGAAATTTACTTAATTTGAATATGAAGTTTCTCATTTTGAGTAATTATTTAC
>JAWWMK010000032.1:3774229-3817274 GCA_035047105.1 Galeopsomyia nigrocyanea | reverse complement strand
ATATATATGCTTGTCAGATCTATAGTACTTGTGTACACGTATGTATATTTTTTATTCCTTTTTATTTTTATTTTTAATATTTATCTTTAGCATATTACTGACAACATATTAATATGGCGTCCTGTGAGAGAATTGATGTGAAGATGTTGGAAAACACATGTAGATCAAACGATTCGAGCTTACAAATTGAAAAGAACTTTTCGGAACAAGCTCACTAGTATGCAAAGCCACATATGCATTGTAAACTTTAGATACCGCCTGTTTTTTACGTATGACTCTGCATACTTGCTCACGAAATTATGTACAAAATTGTTTTTCCACTGTAGACTTTTTCTTTTTGTTCAACTCGTCTGGTCTGCATGTGTAAACTGAGGGAAAATAGACTCAACGCGCGATTGTGTGTGTATATATATGTATAATTATATTAATTTAGTATGTGCACAAGAGTATGTTTATTACGAATTATGCGACAGTTAACGAAGCGTTAGTTATTGACTTATAAAAGGTAAAATAAAAAAAATTAATTCCAGGCGATTACAAACGCAATTTTCCAAGTCACAAGTGGAACTTTGAATGCCTGATCGTGGCGCCTGTCTGATAAAAGTATCTTATTCAGTATGCAACACATGTTTTTAATTTGTTAGATTATTATTACTTGTATTTCTTGCGTCAGGGAGTGAATGCGGAAATTTGCTTTTAATTACTTAAAAGAAGATGATATAGCAAGCGAATTCGAATCGCCGTTACTTGTTTTCTCAATATATCAATTTAATTGGTATTCGTTTGTAACAAACCGTTTCTGGTATAACAATGAAACATGATCAAGGACTTCGTACAGTAAAAAAATAAACTATTTTAGTCACGTTAAATCACAAGATACATCATTATTTTGAAAGTTTTGTTTTCTTCACTTATTTACACTTTCATAATTGCGAACGTATATTTTTCTCTTTTGAGTCTTCCCATTCTAAATAGAGACTTTTAATGTCATATCTCCAATTTCACTCCCTGATTTACTTTATTTATACTTAATGTAAGTGAAAAATAATTGTACTATTTCATCCGTTTTTTCATCTATCCATTATAGTTGCAACATTTTTAAAAACCGATTTCTACTTTTCTCGTATATTCTCCTCAACTTCGGTCCCACGTGAAATTTGCAAAAAGAAAAACTCCCTTTTTTTTCCTGTTAGTCTCCTTTTATCTCAATCACTTATTTTATGAATATAGTACACATGTATATTATACAAGATTTCATTTTTTTTTGTCTGGCAGCATATCTGACGGATACGTACTGAGCAACGATATGAGTTAAGCGTGATATGAGAGAATTGTTTCCAAGTATACCATATTTCAATTTATTTCTTAAGCTTTCTTTTATTATAAATTGTAAAGTCGCATCACCTTGAGTTTGACAACATTATGCTCAAGTATACTATGAATCGAGGTGTTTCAATCACCTTTAGCTCATTATGCAGTTACAAAATTAATGAAGATCGCAAAAAGCGAAAAACTATCAAAGAAGTAAGATTAGGTAATTTGAAATATTTCAGAATAAAAAAAATGATCGACAATTCAATAAAATTTTGTAAGATCGACACATGTGCTTGTTGAAGTTTATAATTTATCTCCCAATCAACAAGGAACATTCTTTTATTCACATATATTTTCCAGCACAATTCTTGATGTTGGAGAGCAGTTATGTCGATGAAAATGAAATTGTCTGTTACACACATTTACGATGATCGTTGGTAGACTTAATTGCTAAAAGTTATGCAACAACGTAGCTTGACGTTAGTACGTTGGTGTTATATTTTAAAAACTAGCTTTCTTTCGTCATTATTTCTTTTCTGGCATACCGAACATTCACTTGAATTTTATCATCAATATCGTGTAATTTTCCACTTACACAAGACAAACGAAAATTGCCATCATTCGCACGATTCCTTGCGCATCATCTACGTAATTATTATCGTTTTTCATTTAAAAATATCAAATCGTAAAGTTGTTGCGCGTCAAATTTATGAAAAGAACACGACATATATTGTCACTCTTCTAAAGAGTGAAAAATTCGTTTCTATCAATTCGACTTTTTTTTTTACACTTCTATGTCACTGATAAAAATAAAAAGTTTTCAAAAAATTCCTCGACAAGTACAGAAGGTAAACCTGTTTAAATATTATTCTCCTTATTCTTCTACAACTTTTTCATTCTTCCTTTCCTGTTATATAATAAGTCAAGTTTTGGCTTGGTAACTAGGTGTGTAAGTATTAAAATTAAATAGTTTTGCAGTTATTATAGTGCGCGTTAGTTTACAAAAGTGTTGCAGTTAAAGCTCTGTATGATAATTCATGTCTGATAAAAGATTACAATGTTTTTTTTTTCTTTACGACGGTGATCCATTGCTTTTTATTTTAAAATAAGATAAAAAAAACTTAAGGGTACACATGATAAAAGGATTATAAAATCATCTTCACAATTAAGTTTCTTACAACATAAATGCTCCAAAGTTAGTCAAGCAGTACATTTAAATAACTCTATTACAAATGTAACTATCGACAAGAGAGTATCAAACGACGAATCAATATAACATTTATTAAATATGTACTGTATACGTATTACGCAGCTATATGTTCACGTTTGACGAACGGTCGTCGGTTTACAATCTGTGTTCTTGCCTTTACATCGTTCAATATTGGCATACCTATTCGCCAATGGAAGCATTGATAAAACTTTTATTAATAAGTAGCCCGCAAAAGCTCAATATGTGATACGCAATTGATTCACAGTCCTGTTTTGTATCCATTTGGAATTCCTTGACGGACAAATATGTGAGTAAGACTTTCAAACGAAGATTAAATCTTCGTACTGGCAGTGCTATGTCATCTTTCATGAAGTACGTTACAGTCTATGGTAATTAGAAGGCTCGATATAAAGCGAGTCTGTCAACCGGTCAATTTGAAAAATTTGGTGTAAGAAACCCATGTAAAAATTATCATTCACAATTAGGCGAGCTTATTGCTTAATAAAATGGCACTGATTACTGTGAAATATATCCTTTTTTTTACCGAGTATCGTTGAAATCGTTAAAAAATTTATTTTTCGTAACACTACCATTTTTTTCTACCCCTGCATTTTAGTAGTTTTTTACTTAAGCTTCTTGATACACGAATTTTTATTTTCGATACGAGAGCAATCAGCTTCACTTTTTTCTCTACGCTATTAACGCGAAGTTCGTTACAAAAGGCAACGCGTGATCGACAAGGTTCAATAAGTTTTTGTTCTCTCTTTACTTTGTTTAAGTGTGTGCGTATCTTGAAGTCAAAAGGTATATTTAACGAATGCTCGATATAAATTGATCAAAAAGAGATTAAAATTTCATTACAAATCGATCAGGCTCTCACGCAAATCGAAAAATCAATTAAAAAAATTGATAGAATCAATGAATAAAAAATATGTACAATTCACACGCTCAATTAAAAAGAAAAACAAATATGTAAAAGTCAATACATATTAACTAAAAATTTCTTCTGCATAAAAAAAATGGACGTAATCATACGTACATTCGCCAGTGTACGCACGCTAGTCGGATAAAATCTGCTTCTCGCGACACTTTAGCACGTCTAAAATGTAATTACCCTTGTTTCGGCAAGAACTAAAGTTGCGCGAGAGCCAAATTAGGGGAGAAAAGTGAGGCAAAGTTTAAGCGACTCGATCGCCAAACTCCATCTCACTTGGCGTACAATTAAGTAATTATCGCGTTAAAAGAAGAAAAAGCTAAATGAAAAAAGAAAAGAAAAGAAAAGATTTTCGGTCGCCGAGCGTTCGAGCTTGGAGCGGGTAGTCGTCGAGCACTGGACGAGCGAGTTTGGTAGAACAGCGATATGAGTCTACCGAAGGAGGCGAGGCTCGCGGAAGCCGTTGTTGAATTGGCCCTTGAACCTCGCGGCCACGGTCTGGTGTTGCACGTGGTTGGGCGAGTCGCCGAGCATCGCTAGCATGTACTTGCGCGTAGGTGAATTCACTGCCGCCGCTGCGGCGGCCGCGGCAGCCGCGCTGCTGAGGTGATTGCTTTGTTAGGGCGGCACGTACGGAGGTGGCTTCCTGTACGTCGGCGTGGGCTTTGGTCTGTTCTGGCGATTGTTCTCGCGATTCGTCGCGAACGGGGGCGGCGGCTGATACGGCTCCTCCGAGTTCTCCTTCGACAGCATCGGGATGTCCGCGCCGTCCTCCGCGCGCTGATACTCCGGCGGTGGTAGAGGTGGTTTCTCCTCTTTCAAGATTATCGGAGATTTGTTACCTGTAAAACCAGTTGTCGTCGTAAAGTGCCCGGATAAAAAGACTTTTACAACTGACTTCGCGCGAGACTGAGCAGCTTAAAAACTCGCCTATACTCCAAATCAAAAGTGTTATCGTAAAGTTTTGATATTTGAAATTTAACACGTTTTACATGTGTATCTGTCGAGTAAAAGATATGCATACATCCAATTCATTGAAATTCAAACTTTACGGGTTTATGGCCATCACTAAGAATGAAATAACGTTTTTTTTATACCTGGATCTGGTTTTTCGTCGAGCTCGTCTTGGAAAATCACTGGTATGCCCTTGCTACGGAAGCTCTGTCTCTCGTCGTCTTTCTCACTGACGCTCATCTTGCCACTCCTTCTTCTCTTGTACAAGATGCAAGCAATTATACCCGCGAGGATCAACATCGTAGCAATAATAGCAGCAGGAAGGACGAATGTGATGAGATACTCTTCGTGCCTGGCGCCTTTGGCCGTAGTATCGCCCTTAGTTGGGACTTCAGCGCCGGCAACAATGACGTTGCGGCATTCACCCGTTAGCGTGAAACTTATCATAATGATTGAGAACTCGTCTTTGAACTCTCGACTCAATTCGGTTGTGTAATTCTTGTCATCTTTCACCAAGGCTCTGCGCATTCGCGTTATCTGATCGTTGGGGCATTCTTGCTCCGGCAAGGAGAAATTGCGCCAAACGATGTCGGACGTTTCACGATTACCGCTGACTGACAGGATGTTTATCACACTAAGGTTTCTTTCACCGTATACATTTGCCAATTTTTGGATGAACTGTCGCTTGTAATCAGCTGAGTGCACAAAAGTCTCGTACGGCATATTGATTGTCATCTTTATTTCGACATTGTGATTAAAATCCTTGGGCAATTGTTTTACTTCTGCAACCAGACTATCTATCGCTTCCAAACCTGCAAGTATAACAACAATTAATTGATATTTAACATTCAATAACTCGACCTATCATTCTAGTACGAAAATTAACTTTTACGTACCTTCTTTGTCTTTTGCAATCAGTTGGTAAGTTTTTCGGCCGACATCTTCTTTCAACGGCACACCGTAGAATTCTTGATTTTTACTGTCGAACTGCAGCCAGTCATACGGCGGTACGTCTGATCTGTTGCCGGTGTACAAAGACAGTTTGAGTTTACTAGTATCGCCATCGTCTTCGTCAAAGAACATATCCTAAAAGCAACAAATTTTCGTCAATTTAAAATAATTCCTGGCATGTTGTTCAAGATTGCTGTTGATTGTTACCTTTTTAACTTTGTGAACGAATAGTTGTCCGACAAGTGCCTTCAAGTGATCGATTTGATTCCGAACTATAGGCCACCCTTCGTTAGTTTCTTTCGACTGCTGGCACTGTTCCAAGCCTTGATAAACAACACGTTTGACCTTTATCTCAGGACCCAGTACTCTTATCAAAGCTTCACTTGGCTCCTCGGTTTTCTTGTTTGAAACAAGAAGCTATAAAAATGATTGACTTTGAATAAATTTGCCTCCAATAATGCGTTCTATCAGTTAATTCTACATGAAATATATCGATGAACTTACGCTGTACAGTCTATCAATTTCTTCGTGGGGACACGAGTCCGTTCTAGCTAAGCTATCATTCGTCCATGTGTAAATTGCTTGGTCGTTCTCAATGCCGACGGATCTGACGGTGATATGGCTCAAATCGCTATCTCCGTAAAGCTCAGCTAAACTTCTCATCACCTATAAAAACCATAAGTTGGTTATTGATTTAGTTTCGTGAATTGAGCGAAAAGTACTGACTAGACCAACCTTCAGTTGCCAGTCGACATTCGTTCTGAAGGTGTTTCTCTTATCGATTTTCAGATACAAGTGGAAGTCGTGATTGAATGCACGCTGCTGCTTATGCTGCTGTACCACTATTTCAAGCTTATCGCTAACCGACAGCCCACCGCGATCCGTAGCAACAACGTCAAAGAAGTAATTACTGTAGACTTTGTCGTCGGGCCTGAAAGCGCACAAATCAGCATTTAGTTTACAAGTTTAATACTAGAGATGTCCATCTCGCCTGGCGGCGGCAAACTTACAAGCCATAAATTTCTTGCGTATTCTCGTTGAACTGCAACCAATAAGAAGGCTTGAGAGGAATGCCATCCTTTTCATAAACTTGCAGACGTAGATTTCTCGTGTTGCCATCTTCGAAGTCAGTGAAAGCATCTTCAGGTATCTCATAACTGAGAACTTTACCTTGAGTCACTGGTATCCTCTTTAATCTCCTTCCTATTCTTGGCGGATTATTACGAATACCGTAGTCTATTCTTTCAGGTGTAGTAGCTCTGGTAGTGGGTGCTTCCGTGGTGGTGGTAGTAGTTGTCGTGGTAGACGGTGTAGTTGGAGGAGGAGGCGGCTCAGTCGTTGTTGTTGTTGTTGTTGTGGTAGTCGTCGTCGTTGTTGGTGTTGTTGATGGTGTCGTTGAAGGCTCCGTGGTCGTCGTCGTTGTTGATGGAGTAGTCGGAGCTGGCGTTGTCGTAGTTGTCGTTGTAGTCGTACTGAATTAAAGGCCAAATTTTGGCAAGTTAAAATATCGACCAGATCTTCCTAGTACAAATCGCGCCTACTCACCTTGTTGTAGAGCTTGACGAGCTGAAGATTGGTACATGTTTACTAATGTCATAAGGATCATAAGCATCAATTGGTTCTTCTGGGAATCCTTCCGTGACTCTATCGCTCCAAGAAGGTACAGAGCTGGATGTTGGAATTTCTTTCGGTTCGACTGGTGGCTCCGGATACTGAATGAGAAAGTAAGTTCAATGAGAGTGTACATTTAATTTACTCGAGTGTAAAACATCACGGGTGTATAATATAAGAGAAAAATGTTCACAATGTAAAACAACAAAAGGGTGTACCTGTATAAACACAAAAATATGATAATATATAATAAAACTGTACAATACGAAAAAAAGGAATGAATAACAAGTAATATGTGTGGTGGCACAAGAGGCGTGAAAAAGTGAATAGTGTAGACGCAGTGTGCAGTGATTCTTTTTTTTTTCGCGTGAGTGTTGGCTAAGCTAGTGCTTGGATATCGTATCTTGATTCTTCGAAATGGTTAATTTTTTCATGTATTTTATTCAAATGAAGATACGATAGCCGTGCGAGAATGATTCGGCGCGCGTGCGACAAAACAAGAAACGTGATATGTAAACACAAAAGTGGTAAAAAAAGCTGAATTATAAATAAAGCCGCTCGTAAACTGTACAAAATTAAGAAAAAGCTTGTCTCGCGCGCGAAGCGGTTCCTGCAACTCAAGCATTACCTCCTCTGCAGTGGCATTTACAGAGAATACGGATGTAGCATTTGGCTCAGCAGCCGTTGACGCCGATTCCACGACGCTGCCACTGGGCGATGAATATCCTCCACTCGTCGTTGTCGTCGTCGTCGTCGTTGCTGTCGACGTCGACGTCGATTCAGACGCACCAACAGAGGCATTCGATTGAAGGGTCGTCGTAATATCGGGCACAGTTTCGTTATCAAAGTCAGTCGTCAGTATCACGTTATCTTCGTCGTCGTCGTCGTCTTCTTCCTCTTCGATCTCCTCTTCGTCTTCTTCTGCAGTCAGCAACGAGTCGATGGTTACGTTGTTCGTCGCTGCATTCGAGCCACTGATTGCAATGCGCGTCAAGTTTACGTAAGTTGTCGACGTTGCATTTTCGGCGGTGAACGTTTCCATGAAAGTGGTTTCAGTCGTCGTGGTAGATGTCGACGTGGTGCTCTCGGTCGTTGACGGTTGCTCCGTAGTGGTGATGGTGGTGCTGGTAGTACTGGTGGTGCTGGGCGTTGTCGTCGGTTCGGATGTCGTGGAGGTAGGTGTTGTCGGTTCGGGCGTTGCTGTGGTGGTGGTGGTGGTGGTAGTCGTGCTTGTTGTGGAGGTTGTGGTGGTTGACGATGGTATCGTAACAGCTATTGTCTGCGAAACGGTTAGTAGATGCGGTGTGTGCCAGAAATTATTGTTAGTTACAATTTCGGAGTTGTAATTATATAATTTTTCTTTCAATTTCGTTGACATTTCCAACACTGAGGAAAGCGCAGCAAATAACTTTTTTCATTCATTTAAATGGCAATACTCAAAGAAATGTTAATGGATTATGAGATAGTTAATGTATTCTTCTTTTTTTTCAAGTGCAGCTTTGCATGACGGATATTTAAACAGTGGACACATGGATATGTACACAGTGAAGTTGGATAAACAACAATACGATTCAGTGCAAATATCACAAAGCTTCATGAATGGATATTGGAGAGAAGCGTTAGGAGTATATTTTGAAAAGCATTCAAGAAAGAAATTTCATAGCGGTCTACGCAGGAAATATAATACAAATATGGGAAGAAAAAACTCGTTGGCTCAGCAGCATAAAAAATGCAAGGAACGCAAGGCTCTTTGGAAGCCGCTGTAAAACTGTGAAAAAGCTAGGAGAATATTTGGCGCATGTAGACTTACAGTTGGCTCTGTCGTGGTGGTGGTCTTGTTGAAAATGCTGTTGTTGATTTCCGCGTTGCTCCAGATAAAGTCGTCCTCCTTCTAAACACAAATGGAACGTTGAATATTTGCAATGGGCCAATAGAAACAACACTGACGACTGAAATACAAGAAAGTAAGAGCTAACGTCAAGATTATGGATGCCGGCAATGCTGTCCTCGCCATGATGATGCCTGTGCGGATGCTCGTCGAGGCCTCCGGAGCTGGCTCCTTCGACGGGGCGAATGATGGGCTTGCGTAGTTTGGGCTCCTGGGGCGAGTCGGTGATGCCTTCATTGTTGTCATCGTAATTCTCGTCGTAATCCTCGTCGTCCTCGTCGTAGTCCGGATCTTCGTCGTCGTCGTCGGGTCGGGGAAAACCGTCGCCGGAGCCGGGAGCGGTGTCACGTCGGTTGCGAGCGTAATCCGTGGAGTCGCTGCGCACCAGCCACTTGTAGACTGGCAGCTGGAGGACTTCGCTGAGGGTGCCGTCGCGAGCCTGCTCGGGAATCTGCTTGATGGTGTCGACGTACTGCTGCCAGAAATGACCGTCGCAGCCGACCTAGTTTCACGAACTTTCTATTAATTTTCTGCCGACGAGCTTTATTGTATTAAGGATTATTCTGGGGGAAGACGCCAGAGCGAATCACGGGCCGTCTGAATAAAATATCAGCCTCTGTGCTCTCGTTCGTCATCGATTGTCCCCCGGTTATTCAGTTTTTCTTACAATTTTACAGCCCGTGTCTGCGATATTCCGAGACAGTCGATACATCGCTGCACGAGTGCAATTCTGATGAATAACTCAGTAGATTTATTTTATGAAATGTAAAAATAAAGAAAAAACAACCGGCAGAGAAGTCTGGAAACGTCAGTTACCATTTGGAGCAAGGAGTAGCGCGAGGTTTTATACAAATATCAAAGTATTTCTTCGAGAGAGCGGGCGAGCGAGCGCAGCTCGACTAGTCCTTTTATTAGACATCCCAAGTTATCCCCCGACGAATGCTTCAACTTTTGCTCTGGCAAATAGGTCGTCGCACGAACTGCGCGAGTAATGCCGAACCTTACATCAAGAATTTACATTTTTGCCGCTTGAAGAGTAAAAAAATAAGAAAGAAGAATCTGCGCGGAGAATTTTCTTCTAGTGGAAAGAGAGATAGAGAGAAAGATTTTCCTCGCTTCGGCGAAACAACGAGCGAAGCAAGAACAAAAAAAAGAAGCAGTGACGGTATGGAAGAAGTAACCTACTTGCTGGAGCTTGAATCAGCAGCAGCAGCAGCAGTACTTGAAGCGATTAACGAGGAGGGTAGAGAGAAAATTTATTCAAGACCCACTCACCTGCCACTGGACGAGCGTCGAGTGTTTTTCTCGTCGACGAGCTACGTTGCCCGGACCTGACAGTACTATCGACGAGCCTGCATTGGGTGTAGTCGTTGCCCCAGTCGAGCTACTATCCTTAGCTGCCTCCGGCTGGATCGACACCGAACTCTGTGGACAAAAACCAGTTGCTTAGTTTTCTCCTTTCTTGCCGCTCCGTTTTCCTTGCTTTTTTTTTCCTTTTCGCCATTTATTTTGTTACGTTAAAAGTGATTAAAGCCGAATCGAGGCCGGAGAAAGTGCTCGATGTGGGAGGAGGAGGAGGAGGGGAATATTATACACAGGACGTTAAATGATTTCTCGACGTTTTGTCGTTGCTATATAGAGAGCGAATAAAACTGCTCGTCGTCGTCGCCGTCGGTGAAATCTGATACTAATGGAATTATTTCTCGCTGCGACTGGCGTTCGTTAACGCCGAGAGAGGAAAAAAGCAAAAACGTCCTCCATAAACGCAACAACAAACAGTGCCACGTCGAGGCTTTTCATCGGTGCTTTCTCCGGCAATTAAAGTGAGGCAATTTACCGAGTGTAGAGCAAGGAAGCCAGCGAGGTTCTCCAATGCGTTAACCTTTGCCGAGGGCTTGAGATTCTCGTACCTCGCGTCGACCAACAGCGTTAGCAGAGTTCTCTCCTGATCCTGGCCGCAGCGTTTCTGCTGGAACAAACGAGAACGTATCAAATGTGAATTCGGAGCAAGCAAGCGCAACTCAATTGCCGCTGATCGAGCTTTATGGGCTTTTAATGCGCGCAATTTCCTCTTCTTTCTCTCTCTACTTTTTTTTTAACATCGTTTGCACTTGATCAAGCCGAGAGCAGTCTGTGTACGTATCTCCCACAATTGGCTGCTTCAATACACACGTACAACTGCCTTAGTTTTTCCGCATTCTCGCAAGATTTGTCTCAATTATAACGTAGACTGGCGCGTTTCTCGCTAACAATTAATTTTTTTTTGCTCTGATTGCCCAATTAGACAGAGATTTTGCAAGAAAAAAAAAAACGAATGATCGAGTATCTCACCTTGCCGTCCTTGTACTTGAAATGCTCGTTCGTCTCGGGCACAACGTGAATGAGGAAGGAGTCCTGGGCAGTGTCGGCGTGCTTGCCAAAGGCCTTGATGACAACGCGATGCCGGCCGACGTCCTTGCGAGACGGCACGCCCGACAGTGCTCCAGCTGGCTCGTCCCAGTGCAGCCAGTGCGCTAAACCTTTGCCGTTTATTCCTCGTGCCTGCATACAAACACATTCATTCAGCTTATTCTCTCTCATTTTTCCCCGTTAAACGCTGCAGATGCGACGCGCTCTGTTTAGTCTTGAGCCGGCCGCTTTGTTTGGGAGAGAGAGGCGAGGCTTATTTATAGCGATAATGCCAAGCTTTGTTCAAGGGATGCGCGCGACGAGAGAAGCTTAGTTGATGGAGCGCCTCGAGTAACTCTTTTCCAGCCTACTGCGCGGGATTCTCTCGTTCCTTTTTCTTTTTTTTTTCCACGCGCAGTTGAACATATTTTTTTTACACCACCGTCGTCCTCCTCGTCGTCGTCGTAGTCGTTTTTTAAATAGACCCGAGCAAGTTATAAAAGTAGACAAATCGCTTGAAATTCAATATGAAAATAAAACGAATATATGGCTCGAGGCGTCACATTAAAATTCCAGACGCGTCTGCCAGTAGACGATGCGCGAAACAATCTTTTTCTCGTTCAGGTATAGATGCCAAAAAAAAAAAGAAAAAAGAAAAGAAAAAGAAACCGGACAGCTGCGCAACAGTCTGCACAACAACACCTCGGCAGGACGTAATTGCGCTTGAAGGCCACAATAATTGGATCTAATGAGAGCAAGTTTGAAAATATTTCAGCGGAAGTGGGCAAACATTTGCTTAGATAGCACAAAGGCGGCTTGTGACAGGCTCAGAGAGAGAGGAAATGCATACACGGCGGCGGCAGCGAGAGGAGACGTTTAAAGGAGCAAGCAGCAGCGGCAGAAAGCCGGAAAAAGGAGAAATCGCGTGCCGACAATGGAGCCGCTGTAACTGTCTGGCAAGCGTCCAGCAGATATTCACTGCCTCTCTCTGCCTCTCGCCGCAGCAGCGCAGCAAGAAAAGTCTCGAGGCGCGTTTGAACAGCGACAAAGATGCAAAGGTCTTCTGTTTGGCGAAGCGCTCTTTTTGGGGGGATCGACTCGACAGTCGGACGCACCTCGTAGTAGTCGATGCTGCCGGAGAAGGCCTGCTTAGGAACGTGCAGCTTGAACACGTGGCCGACCTGGGCGACGGCGTCGGGCATGCCGAGCAGCTTCTCCACTCGCTGCCACGACTTGGCCTGGTCTTTCCTCGGCTCGCTCGTCGTCTCGGGCTGCTCGCTGCTCGACGTCGGCGTCTCCTCGCCCACGTCGTCGAACACCAGGTCGTCCTCTTGGTAGCTCATCGCCGCCCGGCACAGCGCCGGCAGCAGGCAGCACGCCAGCAGCAGCAGCAGCGCCCTCGTCTGCTTCGTCTTCGTCTTCATCGCGCACAAGGCCGCTCACAGCTCACAGCTCACAGCTCACAGCTCTCTCCCGCTCTCTCTATTATCATAGCATGCTTCAAGGACACCTGCAACAGCAACAACAACAAACCTCCTTAGTTTTACGACAACAACTGATCGACAATAGCTTTCGAAGTTTGCATGATAATCCGCGCGAGCCGGCTGCGCGGAGAAACCAAAGTTTATCCTTTATCGGGGAGGCCAGGAAGAAAGTACAGCGCCAGCAGCACGCAAATTCTATGAGTTGCATGCACGCGAACTGTGTATATAGAGCTGCCTCGCGTCGTCATCGTCGTTGCCGTCCAGCTAGGACCTAATCGAAGGATAATCGGCTGCGCTGGCCGGCTAGCTTGGCATAATCAACGACGCTAATCCCTTGAAGCTTTTAGCCTAGCCGCGCTGCTAAACAATGCTTCATCAATTTCACTCGGTTATACCCGCGTGTTTTTGCAAAGCGAGATGCCCGAATAAAAGTTTGTAAAATGCAATTCTCGTGAAAGTATGTTTGAAACAACTGCCAATACACTGGATGAATCTGCAAAGCCCAGTGTTTTTATTTTTGCTGATTTTTTTCAAGATTTCATAAATCTTCCTATTGGAAGAATTCGCTGCTTTGTTTTTAATAAAAAACGGGCTTCGTAGCGGATGGAATTTAATTTAGTCGAGAGACGAAAATTAAAAAAAAAATATATTGAGTAACTGTGTGGAGGTAAACCTATTACAATTTGAAATAGCAAAATGAAATTTTGAAAATGTTCAACTGCCGAACGTGAGTGTAACTTTGGCATTTAGAACTGGCACAGCAGCGCGACAAAGTTTCTAAAGCAATTACACACATGATTGACGAAATAGCAGCAGCAGCAGCGGCGGCAGTTAGTTCGCTTGCAACAATAAGTCGGAGAGCCGACACTTCGATAAGCAAATAGCCCAACATTGCCGAATAGCAAAAGCCTGCAGTGTCATTAAACGCGTGGCACTCCCGCGGCAGCTGCCGCACGCGAAAACTCATTCGAGCCACACAGGCACAATGGAAAAGCATGTGCGCGCGCTTGTGGAAAAGGGCGTATGTGAGGGGGAGGCGCGGCCACAGTGGCATCCGCAAATATTTATCGCTTTAATGAGATTGTCGATGTGAAAATGAGGGAAAAAAGCGTGACGAGTGCGCGGAGGTCAGCGACCCCTAGACGCATAACAGCTAACAGGGGAGTGAGAGAGGGAGAGAAGATGAGGCGGCAGGGCAGGCTCGCACGGTTGATTAACGACTGTACGTAGGCCACGTCGAGGTGAAATCGATTTGCTCGCTTCACTTGCGCTCGTCGCAATTAACCATGCACCTCTTTGTCCACCACCCCCGCAAAGGATGTATTATATGTTCCTTGACTTGAAGTACCTAAGATTTAACTCAACTCGCCAATGAAAAATAGACGAGAAGACATCGCCAGTTCGCGAGCTGAATAATAATTGATAAGTATAGCGACCATCGCTACTCCTCGAACGCTCAATTTATGACGCACATCCATTTGACACTCGGCTCACGCAGCAGCAGCACCACCACCACCACCAGCAAATGCACGCGCGGAAAAGCTTCTTTGAATGTGGCATCGTTATCGCGTGCTTTCAAGTTCCAGATGTCGCCGCGGCGGTTTTCTTTCATGTAAAGTCGACCCATTGGGACGAGTCGATTGAACGGAGGGAAAAAAGAAGGGGAACAGTTGAATCGTTTACAAGGCAAGTTATTCCAAGGAGACTCAATAAATTTTGAATCGGAGAAAAAAAAATGTCCGAGGAAAATTATGAAAAATTGAAATAGCAGTCGGTAATTTCCTTGACACGAAAGCATATATCGATCAAATTTTCCCACGATTAAGCTCTTCAATGCAGCCATCGCACACCCACGCGCATTGTCTTGCTTGCTCGTCGTCGTCGTCGTCGAGAGAGAAAGACGAGTGCTGAGCAAACGACGAGCAGAACAAAAAAAAATAGACACACACATACAGACACGCGAGAGCTTATGCTAATTCGCGATGCGCGAGAGCACTAACGGCGCCTCCATTTTCATGTTAATTCCTTGCCTTTTCACCTTGCTGCTGCTGCAGTTTTCTTTTTGCTCTCTCGCTCCCTTTCGGATGAAAGAGTCTTCAGAGTAAAACGTCCGGCGTTTGAAATTTCTCGTACTGCATAAATGATCGTGCGAGGGGGCTGTAAGAAAAGTTTATTGGCGAGAGCTAGCTGATAGTCTGAGTGGCGCTAATTACGAGCACGTTAGCAAAAGCTAGTATTTCTCGTTAATTAAATGTTCCCATCGAGTTTCGGCAGCTTTCCGAGGCATTCTAATCAAAGTTCAACAACGCAACTTGCACTCGGCCAGTTGGTCTTATCGCTTTTGCAGGGCTTCCAAGTGGCTGGCTATTTGTTTTTAATCAGTGCTCGCGCGAGTCAAGGCAATGAATTTTCATGAAACTGCTACCAGAACAACGCAATAAGTCAACAGTATTGATTAGATAAACATTTAATAGCCGTTGGTGTGCATGTAAATATATATTTCATGATTGGGAGCAATTAAAAATATTTAAAAACCCGCCTTCAAGTATATACAAGCGTGCGTGATGAATAATCAAATTTAATAGGCGATTGACGTTATAGGCAATCTGAAATTGCACATGAACGTTGGAACTCTTTGAAAAAAGTAATATTTTTTCCAGATCGGCTGACAATGACTGAGCTATCCTCAATTCGTCCGACACACACGCACGATAATGATTATTCATCGTGTATAATAAACATCGCGCTCTTAAGTTTATCTGCCTTTTTTTTACTCGAAAAATTAGCAATGGAGATTGTCCCGTTTCGCAAGCGCGTCGACGAAACAAGCGACAAATGAAGTTTAGCAAAGCAAATGAAAAAGAAAAACAGAAACGACACACGCATTAGCTATTAAGTGAAAATCTTCGATTCCGTAACGTACGTCGCTCGGTGCGTACAACGGAAAATTCAGGCGTATTCACAAATAAACGTCGCTCGCTACATCGGCGATAAGTCAGCCGCTTTATCGGACTTTGAGATTCGCCTTGAACTGCGAACTTCGCCTCGGAGAGTAAGAGACCAGGAATCTTCATATCCGCTCTCTCTCTCTCTATGTTATATTGGAGAAATCGATGCTGATATACATGAGGCGCTGGCAAATATGTACCCGCCGCGATGGGGGACTCTGATTGCGAAGTACACAACGCGTCGTTGATTGCAATTGAGAAGCAAAGCATTATCGCGGACCATTTTCCTGCGGCGAAAATTCATGTAATATCCGCTGTAAAATTGGCCGACGACGAGACCCTTTAATGGCTTCCGGAGTACATTGTAAACTTGCCGTGGAAAAAAAAAAGTTGTATTCAAAAGCCTGCACGAGTGCAGGCAGAACAATTCGTTTCCACCCATCCTTTCGCGTTATCTTGATCGATGTGAAAAATTTACGGCTCAACTTTCGCACGACCGTCCGTTTGTTGTTACATATACTTTTATTTGATTCCACTGTTGTTAAAGCAATCTATTGGCGTGCAAATAATTACAATTCATTCTGTTTGAGTAAGGCACTAAGGAGGCAGGATTCAATGATTCAGGCGATTCGATAAATCATTATTCAATTATAAATTCAACAGTCGTTCATTGATTTTGTCTAGTAGTAGCCAAGTCGATACGTCATTAATTATCCGGAGAGCTTTCGAAAATAGCCTATTACAGATCGCTTAGCTGCAGTCGAAAAATCCGGCCGAGCGCTTGGCTAATCTCAGCAGTGTTACATGCATCACACATGCACCATCGCCGCGTGTTCAGCTCTAAGCCTATGCAGTCATTAATCAGAGAGGTCACCATCTGCATCTGCTCGTTACCACGCAGACGTACATGCGCGCACAAGGCCCTTCAATCAACGGATGAACCCGACGCCTATAGCTGCCGAATTCAATTCGTCAAACAGCACATGCATGTGCAGCCTATTTCTTTTTCGCTATAGTTATTTCGAGAGGAGTTTCCCGTTTTTTTTTCTTTTTTTTTCGAGTTATATAGCTGGCGTTAAATGTGACCGTAAACCTACTATACACGCTCAGCCGCTAGCTGCTGCGCATTTTTAAAGAGCGATTCGAGGCCATTTTTACGACTCGGTTTTCGTGGCACGACGGTAAAGATTATTGCTTGCGTTATTGACCATCGCCTCTTGACTTCTTTCTCTTCTATTCTTTCTTTCGTGCTCGAGCGCACGTTTCTTTGGAAATTAATTTATGCGCTCGATATGTATACGAGGAAAAGAAAACGAGAACTTCGTGAAGATTGCGCGAGTGAACTCTGACATTGTAAGTATATCAATCGAAAAACTATCAGTCTTTGATGCTTTGTGTCGTTATCGCACGGCGATACAAAATAAAAATCTACAAACATTTGTTTTTCGCGAGAGTTATTCTAAAAGTTCGTGAATAGTGCGACGAGCATTGCTATATCATTCATCATTAACCTTATCTAGTAGCGCAAGGTCCTCGCAATGTATTTCAAATCCACTGGATGACAACTGTGATTGATGGAGCAACGTTGATTTGTATAATTTTTTTTTTTGGTGGCTACGTCACGATCAAGTTCAATTTCAACGAAGAAAAATGAAAATGGTTAAACTACTTGCGCTATTCACACCTCGTTACATAAAAGTGGATGAAGTATTATGCTAATGTAATAGTAGTAAAAAAAAAAGGAAAGTGAAATCGATATTCAAATGTTTCCTCGAGAGAAAGGAGCAACGATAAAAAGAGGGAGGGTAGCCTTTTCATCGCTCCAAGGAAGCTCGTCGCCCTTGTACGCCCGCGCTCACGAAAAAGAGAAAAAAAAAAGAAAAGAAAAAGGAAGACGAAGAAGCGACGGCGATAAAGCATTTTCAATTAGCTTTATCGGTGCTTCCGCGAAGCGCTCGCTCATAAATCCCGCAAAAAGTACAGCCGAGCGCTGCTATATGCGCTACACGACTCGTCGTCGAGAGGTTTTAGCCGGAAAAGCATTAGCATCCAATGGGGAAAGAGATGCGGCTTTACAGTTACAGAGAGGCAGAGAGAGAGTCACGGTAATGACTCATTGAGTGGCTACAACAGTTATGATTTACGACTGCTTAACATTATTTTTGCCAATGCGAGATATTCTCTCGACTCGAGGGTGTCGCGTCGCAGAACTTTACAAAAGAGACTCTTTAACACAACTCGTATCGGTGGATGTTTTATGGCAGAGCGCGGCGAGATGAAAAATGGACGCTCGCTCGCTGCTGCCACTCGTCTCTCGGATTGGCCTCCTCTTTTTGTTATCTTTGTTGCTCCGCTGCTGCTGCTGCTGCTGCTAGTGACGCAAGAGCGTTTTCGTTTTTTGCGCGGAAAAGAGGGGAGGAGACGTTTTATTAGTGGACGCACGGAGGTGACGTTTTAGTGAGGGGATTTCGGAACGGAATTATGTCCGCGAGAGATGACATTTTTTTTCTTTTTCAGATCAAACTCGCTGACAAGGACTTTTTTCTCTTTCCTGCGAGGGCGACAAGCCGTGTGATAGCGAGTGTTGCTGTGATTCACAAAAAGGGCTTTGATTTTCAATGAACAAGTAGATTGGCTTTATTATTCCAAGTAAATTATTTTAATTATGAAACTGCAGAAGGTAATAAGATTTACTTGCGAAACGTATTACAAATCTTACTTTGCTTACAGTTGATCCAATTTAATAAGTTTTCGAGATGAAAAGAGGTGATTTTCCGGGTAGTGTTCAAAGATCTCTTTCATCAAAGACTCAATCATTGCCGCTCCCGTCAGTAAGCATTAAAGCTCTAAAATGAAAATTAACTTGAACTCGGCCAGACAAAATATCGGCAATCTCACACGCTAAACAAGTAGTGATCAAAATGCACTCGATGATATGCGATCGAGCGAATGAATGCACGAAGCATTCAAGGCTAAGCTCGTAATCCTTCACCTTGTCGCTATATGAGCGCGCACGTGAAAATCATGCGAAAAGCAGCAGGATCGATTAGTCGAAGCAGCAGCGCGGGAAAAAGAAGGCGTCGACGACCGCAGCAGCAGCAGCAGCAGCAGCAGCATCATCGAGTAGGTCGTGTGATACTACACGAGCGAGGGAGATTGGGTCCTGCATATCGATTACGCTCATACTGCCACACTGTGTGCGCGTGTGTGTAGACACAGGTAATAATAATAATAATCTCGGCTGCAAACACATACCACCGAGCTAAATTTTGCGGTTTCAAATGCTATGAACTGCAATGATGGTCGAGCTATATTCGCGCACAGCTCGATAGGCTGAAATGAAAAAAAAACAAAATTATTCCACGAGCGCGAGACGAAACTTGCTGGAGAAACAAAAGCTTGCAAGTGCAAACAGCGAGAGCGAGAGAGGGAGTATTCAAATTGGCGAGCTTCACTTGGCCAAACTTCATAATTAAGGGGAGAACGGGCGCAAAAGTTTGGCTCGAAATAACGCTGTGAATAATATTCTCCCCGCGGCCCGCGCGCTACTCGTTTCTCGCCGATTTAGTCCTTCAGTATCGCAGCGACCTACATTCACACTCTCGCGAGCTGTCCCGAATATCATTATATTCGCGCTCGCGGTCACGCCAGTTATCGATTCTCGCAGCTTTTCCTTGCGACAACTTTCGAGAAAAGTCGCGTCGTAGCTACAGATTGAACAAACAGCCGTTAAGGCACGTGTTATACATCGACTGGCGAGTAGCGTAGGTGTGAAATATCGCGGCTTATAGTTCTGCATGAAATTAGCTTTCGAAGGATTTTCCAGCGACGGCAGCAGCAGCAGCAAGCGTAGGTTGGACGTGAATTTTTACGCAACTTGTCGCGCGAGGCGCGAATTCAGTCGCTTATACTCGATTGTTCAGATTATTATTTACGACGACCAGTAGTATACAGTTCAAGGGAACGTTTCGATTATTGCGATTGTGTGTGCTACTGCAGTCGAGTGGCGAGTGCTGCTGTTAGTGCAACTCGATGCTTCAATGTACATTGTAATGCTACTTATCTATCGTAGCATCGCTAGATTATCAACAAGCAGCTCTATGAAGTTGTTTTAAGCGATTAATCGTTCTGGAATTCAACATATATTTTTTTTAATCTAAATTTGCAATCGCTATTCTGTGCGTGGCTGCCGAGAAAATTAATAAGGAAGCTGATTTGAAAACGTAATTATGACATTCGATTAAGTTGTAAGGTAACTCGGCGTACTTTCTTGAATTATTCATTGATATAATAAACAATATAAACGTTGTCGTTTATTCATTCGCTCGCAACAAAAACCAATTGTACTCGGCGAATCGCAATTGAAAATTCAATTGGCAAAAGGGAGACGGAGAAAAAATAAATAAAAGCTCGATGTAAAAGCGGAATGGCGAGTTTTACAAAGCAAATGAGGTCCAGCAGCGGCACGCTCGAATGGGAAATCAGCGAGCGGCGTATTTGTAAAAGGCCAATTGAAAAACAAATGTGCCGAACAATATAGCACACAGCAGCAGCAGCGACCGAGCGATGACACACTTTTATAAGTAATAAATTCGACTGGTTGTGTGTGTGTGTGTGTGTGTGTGTGTGTGTGTGTGTTTGTTTGTCGTGCTAACGCGCTCACCCTGACTCATATCGATATGCTCGCGTAGGTTTCGCAACAACGTTGATAAAAAGACGCCGTTGTTACATTACTTTTGCGTATTTCCAAATGATTCAATTTCTGAGGCTTTTATTTTTAAAGTCAAGCACCATTGAATGATTGATCGAAACGTCCACGAGTTGCGAATATACAAGACTAATTATAAATTTGATTTGCAGCAGCAGCAACAGCAGCAGCAGCGAGGGCGACAAAATATAAATGAAAGCACTGGTCGTTTCAGTTGCAATCAGCGCTCGGCGAGCAAATATGAAAAAAGCAGGCAATCAAAAAAAATAACAAGTAAATGAACAAACTCGAGGTACAATTAAATCGGCCCTCTGACTTCCGGTCAAATAAATCGACGATAAAGCAGCGCGAGCTGTCCCTGTGGAATTATCTTATCATTGAAAATTCGAAAATGCTCGATCGGAAGAAGAAAATTCCGCAGACAAAAGCTTACTCAGCTCGCTCGAGAGATAAGCTGCCGTCGAGATTCGGTGCGCTCCTCTATTAATAGACCAGCCGCAGCAGCAGCAATGGCAGCATTATTATCGATGTTCGCGGTTACCATGCCAGCACGTGTATCGATTAGTGCTCTTTCCTTTTGCATTTTTCACAAAACTTTTATCATTGAAGACATTGTTCATCAGACCTACATAGATACCGTAGTTCACGGCGGCGCTCGCAATTTCACTAATTACTTGGCCGAGCTATAAGCGAAGAACAAGTTGAATGTTTATCATTGGGCTGCGTAAAGGAGCACCGAAAAGACAAGGCGCACACATAGAAGCATCGTGGAGGGAACGATAAGATAGTAAATTGTCGCGGCCGCGGCGCGCAGCTTTTATCGTCGCATTGTTTTCTCTTATTCTCACATTCGCGCTGGCTACCGTTGCTGGAATGCCAGCTACAAACTCACCGCAACCGCGATGATTCACTCGAGTGCAATGTCAAAGAAAGAGAGATATATGTAGCCACCTGTAAGCACAAAGAAAGCGCGAGAGAAAAAAAAATCGTTAATTCAGTTTAACAACAGCTTCTTCAGCGACGAGAGTGAGGAGTAGGTTTTCAAGGCGGCACCCTCTTTGGCGGCATATAATACGTGCGCGCGCGTACAGCAGCAGCAGCAGCAGCAGCACGAAAGGGAAATTAGACGCGAGATGCATGTGCATTGTGTGCCGCTGGCTTGAGTGCAGTTCGAGAGGGTTAGGTGCCAGCGAGAGCCTCTTAACGTTCGTTACGCGAGTTAGTCGCCTCGCTAAAATCCAATTTCGTCATTCTCATTTTTTTTTCCTACGATTCTGTTTGAAATTCTGGAGCGTGTTTACAATTACATTTCGAATGAAAAAAACAGCGGCTATTTATGCAAAATAGTCTCTATATAACACGGCATTTGAAAATAGTCTGCGAGAATGACTCTTAAATCAGAAATGAAATGACCGGTTGCAGAGAACGGTTAATGAAATTGCTAGTCGGTGCGGGGGAAAAAAACACACGCACGCTTCTTCGTCGGCGCTAGTTTTTCCTTTGCAAATCATCAGCCTGTGTATGTATATGAATAAGTGGGCAAATGAAGTAGGCGTCAAACGAAAGACGGCGAAACGGGCAACAGAACGAGAGTGGACTGTTATTAGTGCTTATTACGAATTGCCTTGGCGCCATGGCAAAAATCTCAATAGGGAAAACAGATCCGCGCAGCAGAGAATTCTCACGAAGCAATAACACCTTCGGCAACTGACTCTGCGCTCACGTGCATGTGTCACAGTTTTGAAAAATATAATCGTCTTACAGCTCTCGAAAAGTAACTTGTAGTACCTAGCGAGGAGAAACCATACGTGCATGACGAGAGACAGAGAGAGAGAGAGAGAGAGAAAGAGAGGTCAAGACGCGCACGCATGCGTAAGGCTTGCCAAGCAACTCGAAGTAAACTCAGGTTGAATTATTCAGGCTGGAATCGGCATCGGGTATGTTCCATTAATGCTGGCGCGCTTGAATTTGGGATTGGACAGTGTTTGATGTCGACACGACGATGAAATTGGAACGGATATAGCATCCTCAATCAAGCCTCTCTCGCTCGAGCAATGCTGGGGCTTTTTCTTTGATCAAACGAAGAAAAACTCAACTGATATTGATTTTCTTCTCTTATTTTTGGAGTGCTGCTGCTGCTGCCGCCGCCGCCGCTGCTTGAGAAATCGATCGACGATATCTCGGCAAATTGAAACAAGACGTTTTCATCGATAATGACGAGAGAGCTTTATAACTGGATTATAAGGTGCAACGCGAGTCGAGTGTGCCATTAATAGCCTGTTGTTTCATAATTACTTGCTCTTCCGAAAGAGACGACGGGCCCGCATCGATTGCACGAATAGGCTAATTAGTAGTGGCACGCGAGAGCGTTTTCTCTGGCTGCGTGACTCGTTTTAACTATTTTTCCAAAGAGCAAGAAATATACGTCGATCGATGTCCTTTTTGCCCGCGGAGGATTAAACTGCTGCCGCTGCCGCCACGCTCGCTCGCGCGATTCCACCGCGTATTTAGAGCAACTTTTAATGGACTGTAAATTGTACTGAGTTTGCGCGCGAGCTTTAGAGCTGCTCAAAGTTTCGGCTTTTAATAAACTCCGCAGCAGCGACGTGAATATCTCTCTCTCTCTCTGCAGTTTGAACAATGGAATTCCATGGAGCAGGCCGGCTTGCAACATTGCGACGGACATGCGGCACGACGACGAGCTGGAGACAACAACGAAATGTGGAGCAAACCGAACGATAGGTTTTTCCAATAAGCCGTGTATTTTTGCTTGGCGTGAAAAAAAAGCTTAATGAAGCTTAATTTTCTAGCGCGTAGCTCCCATAATAATAACTGTGTGCCAAATAGATGCTTGGCGCGCCTTTCCGAGTGCCAGAAAACTCGCCGTCGTCATCGTCGTCGTTGCGCAAGTCTACGCGAATATCGCTATAGGGAGGACGACACCGACGTCGACGACGACAACGACGAGCACGGTGTCACGTTTCCAGCAGCTTCGTGCTTCTCTATAATATCTGCTGACGGGGCGTACGAACAAAGTATTTCGCTTTCGAGATTTTTTTTTATTTCTTTTCATTTTTTTCTGCAGGATAAGAAGTCAAAATGCGAATCTGCACTTTTTCCGATAAAGTTTTTAATTCCAAGGGGGCAAACAAAGAAAGCTCGATAAAATCTATGTTGGCTCCTCCGAAAAAATATAAATATACCATGGACCAAGATTTTCAGCGCACACATCACACACGAAAATATCTAAGAGCCTGATCTGTCGGATAGTGGTGGTGGCATGTACAAAGAGAGTGAGAGAGAGGGAGCGAGGGAGGCTGATAAGGAGAGAGAGAGTTTGGTGTTATATGCGCGCTATCATACTGGTATTCATGCACACACGCAAGTCTGTTTACCCTGCTCCTCGGCAGCGCGCGATGTTTACCCTCCAGTTTGCCTGCTGCTTCTGCTTTTCTGCTGCGGGCATATTGTAAGAAGCGCGCGGCAAGATAAAATATTGAACTACGTGTGGGAAGAAACGAGCTGAGATTCTATTATCACATTGTCGCACATTTCCACTTGGAAAATTAGCAACAACAAGCCATGAGTGCAGCCGTTACGGTAAGATGAATGTAGACGAAGTTTAGTTTTTTCGAATAAAAGTAAATCTCGCAGTCGCAGTCGCCTCGAAAACACTTTGATTATTTAATGTACACGAGCGGGGGGGATATTGCAGTACGTAAGATACGAGCCAATACTCGATCAGCAGGCTTGTGGAATTTCTCCCGAGCACACCACCTTTTTGCTGCACATTCGAGCCACTTATTTACGACACGAGCGCGCAATTGATGCTCTCTCCCTTTCGCCGCTTCGCGTACTAACTCTCTTCGACGATGCTTATTCACTCGTCAATTCAATATACCCTCTTTGTATATTTACACACACACACGAGCTCGGCACTGCATCCAAAACAACCACAACAATGCCGGCGAGAGGGCTGTAACAAAAAATTAGCGCTCGATAGAAAACGCGCTTCTTCTGCATGCATGCACTCGATGAAACAATACGAAACAATGCGCGCGTGAGCACAGCTGGCCGCAACCCAATCAAATTGCCGGATGAGCATTTTTTTGTTGGTATTTTCGTAGCCGTGCACACGTGCGCGAGTTCATGACTTTTTTCTCGTTGCAAATATTTGGTTTTTTTTTCAACTTTTGCTGTGTATCGGTCGATAAAGTCGGAGGGAACAATGCACACACAAAGTCATTACATCGCGGCGGCGCGCGCGGTGGCATCGAAGTACATCCATATAGCGCCGAGGGAAGAATTTATTGGGCGCATAAATCGAGGCGGAATGGAGAGAGGGAGTAGAGACGGAACGACGAACTCTCGCTGGAAATTTGTCAAACGAGCGTGCGTCACGCGAAGCGCAACGACTATTATCGACAAGGAGTCGTCCTCCTCTTTTGCTACAACGAGCTATATATATTTCGCCTGCGCGAATTCGTCTGATTTTTTTTTTGCCTTTCGAGATTCCAACTTTTAATTTTTTTAATCGCAAGAAGAGTTTTTTTCTCGAGACTAATTATCGCACGACTCTGGAATTTAAGAGACTGGAAGAAAAAAAAAGTGGTAGTTTTTTTTTAAAAATAATTTAGTAGATTTTTCAAGAAGCGCACCGTACACTCTTCGTACAATCTAGCCCTCTCAAGTTTAATAACGCAATATAATCAGCGCGCGAGCTTTCATAATGACCAAGACTTTAACGAAGTTGCCTTTCTCGCGTGATATAAAAGGAAAGAAGGCTTTTAATAAGTTTGCTAGCGATAAAAAATTGAAGTCCGCGAGCTCGGCAACCAACGGGTTTATTCACCTCGAGATCGTCGTAGTCGTGGTCGTCGTGGTCGTCTGGTTCCGGCGGTTTAATCCGATTGGGCGCAGTCGGAATAAATCGCATCTCTTATCACGCGCCGCAAGTATATATCCTGCGCGGGTAGCTATCGATGAGTCATCCACCGCCGCCACGCGCAGACTTCAAGTGGGAAGAAGGTGCGACTGAGATTTGATTGGCCTCTCATCTGCACACACACGCACATCTATATTCGGTTGGTGCGTGTATACTTTTTTTCTGCAAAACTAGTTAACGATCACTGACGTAATAATTTCGCTCATCGCTGAATACGCTCGCGAGCTCGAGAGTACATTAGCGCGATGGATATGGAAAGTATGTCAGCGATATTTGAAATCGGCGAATCGCACTTATATCCGCGCGCTGACAAAGCTATTTATTTGCAGCAGTGCAGTGTGGCAAAGCAAAGCTCGTGGCAATTTCCAGCTCATTACAAAGCCCGTTCACAAATAGACGTTATATTTGCAAGCCGTTCGTCAAATTACTCATACATTGGGGAGTGCAAAAAGCTGCCTCGTCAAGAGCAAAAGAGAAGAAAACGAGCATTGCACTCTGCAATTGCTTTTAAATAGAAGCTGTTGCACAGCAGCGCGGCACGCCCTATAAAAAACAAATAAACAGCTCTAGCGAAACGGATCAAGTCGTCGTCCCACACGCTTTAATATCGTCGGATGCTTTATTTTTATATATATATTTACATCGGGGCGAGAACGTGTAGGCTTGATATTTTTATCGAGGAAATGCTCGTCGAGGAGCGCGATGAGTTTTGTGTCGAGTGGATAATTTACGATGCGCGTATAATGCAGTGTCAAAAGCTGTCGCCTCGACGATCGTCGCTCTAAAGTGCCATCCCCTCCCCCCTTTTCATTCGTTTCTGGAGTACAGCCATTGACACGGAAAGGCGCTAGAGCGCGCGCAGATCAGCCAATCTGGTTTGACAATCTTTGGAGATCGTAAAAAGCCAAATAATCCTTGACTATTCGTGTCTGATCCTCTCCCCGGTCGGAAAAGGTTCGACAAGAAGAAGCTGGCATCGCCGTAGATGGCGGCGCACCTGCGCTGAATTATGATAGACGATCCACGCCAGCACGCAGCTTCATTCATAAATATATATCCCCGATTAAATGCAACGGGACGAGTTTGTTCCTCGATACTTGCCGTCGCCGTGATCTTTATCTAGCTCTCACAGTAGTACACATAACAATGGCCCATCATCGGCGAAGGCAATCTTTCACGGGTTATAAATATAACGGAAATCTCGGGGGGAGGAAGTGCGTGCGCGTTATAAGACGCGCAGCAGCCGCAGCCTAAGAGGATTATGCTTATGTGTATGCAGGCCCGGTTTTTCTTTTTTCCCTCTTTTTTCGGGGCGTTGGCCAAAACTCTTATTCGTCCCGTGTTTTCATGCATATTCAACGCGCCCGTCGCCTTTTTTCTCCTTTTAATCAATGACAAAAGGCTTCAAAGTTCCCGTGCGGCTCTTTTGTAAATAGATTGCTTATTTTACGCTCGTCGGATTTTAATCAACTGAATTTTCAAAAGTGCACGCGATTTGGCGTGCAATGATGACTTACGGGACAGCAATATGGATATGCGGTTAATTGACCTTCGATGACACTCACCTGCAACAGAACAAAAAATATATTCGTTACTTTTTTATTTATAATGGATTTCGCATATAAAGCCGAGTTTTTGAAACGGAATCCAAATAATTGCACACAGCTACCGTGGAAGCACTGTCGCGTTTACAAAAAAAAAAAAAAAAAAACAAGTAAAAGCTCTGGCAGATAACTTTGTCAGAATAAAACTTTTTATCGAAATATTTGTCAATTTTTATTTCTCCCTCGCTCTATTTTTATGTTTGAAATATCTCTAAAAGCCACGTCACGTGTCGAATAAATAGATAGATGAAAAAGCCCTCGACATATTTCATATTCGCAATCGAGCGAGCGAGCTAGCGCAAATCTAGTTCACGATTCACGACCTAACAATTGACCAAGCGGCGCCCACGAAAGATGCTAAACTATCTCGCGAAGACGATAATAATAAGAAACATTAAAATAAGAGAAAAGCAGAAGATAATCATGAATGCACGCAACAGCCGCGACAAATGTCTTGTGGTAGTGCCATGCACGCATTGTGTGCAAATGGCAAGTTTTATTATAAACATCATCATTGCGCCACTATAAAGTGTCGATGAAAAATGGCAATTATAAATAACGTGCATGCATAAGTAATGCAGACAGAAGCGCGAATCGTTGGAGCTTATTTTACGAGTTGTGCATCTCTAATGGCTCTATAGAAACTTCCGCTGCGTAAGGCAGCAGCAGCAGCAACTCTCTCGATAGATATTGTTGGTTTAATCGAGCACGACCGTCAGTCATTGCTCCCGCGCGCTCAGCTAAGAAGAAGCAGGACTCTCTTCGTCTTCGTTCGCTCGTAGATGGGTTACATAGCGACAATTGGATCTAATGATAAGAAGAGGGAGATGCTCAAGAGCGATTACGCGATACACAGAGAAAGAGCACAAGCGTAACTTTCTTATCGCGTGCTCGCGCGTTTATTTCAGATTGTTTGGAAAAGAGGGTCGACGAACGTTTCGCTCGTAAAAAAAGTTACGTTCAAAAGTTCGCTGTACTTTCGAAAAAAAAGAAGAAAATATAAAACGTTTTTATGAAATTGAAAAGTCGATTTTATAACTTTTAAAAAGTAGGTTTCGACGTAATTTTTCAATAAACCACCTCGCAGCTGTCGTGTCTCTTACACAATGTTCAACTCGTTTGAAACGGCAAATAAACATGTCAGTCGGAATAATTGGAAAGCAAAGTCGCAATTTCACGCATTCTCGTATGAAAAATGACAGGGCGCAGATAATATATAGAAAAGAAGAGTGTAAAGTCGTCTGGCGATATCATTATAAAAGCCATTACTTGCTAACGACGCACGTCGCGGGAGAGCGAGGCTTAATTCGACCTGGAACTCTTACATCCTGATTACAGACACGAGGGCGTCGTCGTAGTCGTCTAGGGCGGCTCTTACACAAAAGCCCTCTCCGAGCGTCGTTTCTTTCCCTCCTCGTGTCTGAGTGAGAGAGGGAGAGCCCTTAGTATGCAGCCGCAGCGCACAGTGATGAGGATCGATTTATGGCCACGCGAGAGTGAGAAACTTTGCCCGTTACTCAACCCGTCGCGGGGATATAACCATCTTCTTTTCCGCGAGCGAGAGATGGATCGATGAAAATCGCGGCCAAATTAAAATACATCTCTCTTGGCTTTTTTTTTTGTGGGTCACGGTTGCCAGTGCTTGAAGTGCGAGCGAGCTTTGAACGCTTTTTATCCCCCCTTTGTCCGCGAGGAGAAAAAAGCTGCCGCGACGTCGACGACAAGGGAAGAAGAAAGACGCGTGTGCTGGATTACTTCTTTTTTCGACTCGTCGAGGAGAATACGAGGCACTTGCTTTGATGAATTTACGATGTGGAACGAGCTAGCGAGCCAAGCCGTTTTATCATAATCATCATCCGACAATGTCAACTCTCCACGTAGCTTGTAATCTGAAAATCTGGGCAACGTGTTACGAGGGCAATGTCCTGTCGAAATTTCCAACAGAGACAACGCAGTTCGGCCGTGACTCCAAGCTCCCGGATTAAAACAACCACGCCCGCCGCACGATCGCACGCTTCGCTTTTTTCTCTACCTCTCTCGAGTTAGCGATAAACAAATTAATTTCGATTCCGAGCTGTCTGCATGCGACGAGAGCGCAAAGCTCTATAATATAACGGAACCGTGGATGTGATGATTCACGAGTTGTGGAAAAGGAATGTCGTGGCTTGCGCAACTCTCCGGAAATTTTCTCGAGCGAGTTTTAGTATGCAATGAAAGTTATTTAAAGTCGATTGCCGATAAAGCGTTTCTCTGCCTGCTGCGGGTGATTGATGAATTTGAAATAGAGTTTGCCGAGGCGATCGGTCGATAGCCCATAAAATCAATTAGATTGGACATACGCCAATGAAGCGTCTTTGCTCTTTGCTCGTTTTTACACTGAGCAATCGGGGCGAGAGCACGTATAGAGCAGGAGTCTTATCTGTTGTCGGCCAGATGTGCAGCAGATGCATGCAGCAGGGGTAGCTATCGACTTATTGCCCCAGCCCGCGCCGCGCTCGGCGAGCATTAATTTCATTGATTTACCTATGCGCTGTGTTTTTGTTTGCGCGTGAAACAACAACGTTTGGCTGTTTTGTTTTCCGGTTGTTTCTTTTTTTCGTCTGCTTGCCGAGAGTCATCGCGGAGAACAGCCTGAGTAAACACGATCAATCGTGCTGTAAAGTCTTAAAAAATCGATGAAGACTGCAGTATCGTAATAAACGTCAATTCCGTTCAATCTGCCGCCTATCAACTAACGCGCCGGCTGCTGCCCCGTTAATAACTATTGATTGTGTCGCGCGACGACGCGAAGCGCCGATCAAAGTTTTGCAGCACTTTAATTAATAATACGCCGAGGAGGGGGCAGCTGCATAGTATTCATCAATCAGAGTCTGAGCTGGCGGATTTTTTTTTCCTTTTTTTGTCGAGGAGGTAGGAAAAAAATTAAAGCTCGGCCTGGAGTTTTCGTAGAATCGTTCCGCGGCATTCCCAACAACACGTGACAGACGAGACGACGGAGGTAGCTGGCTGGATGCTCTCTGTGCAACCGGAAGCGAACACGAGGGAAGAGAAAAAAAAATATGCCTTTCATGCAGCGCTGAGCACTACGTGATGCGACTCTACTCTTTATTCGACCTCTCCACTTCTTCCTCTCGCTGCTACTCCTCGTCGTCGTTCAGTGCGGTTTTCGTGACTTTTTTTTATTTTACGAAGCTGCTGCCTAAATAAATAAATATGGAAGAAATCCCGGGCGGAAGTGGTTGCTCGCGATTATCATTTTTCTTGGAATTTTTGTAAGAAAATCTGTGAATTTTCTTGGACAGAAGATTATAGACATAAGTGATTTGAGGACGACGACGACACGTCATGCAGGCACGAGAACCGTCAAAAATAAAAAATACGATGCAAAAGCGGTGTTATTTCTGAAGCGGAGTATAAGTCGATGATGTCACTTGTGGAGGATAAAACGATGTTCCAAGAAAGTCTCTTTTTTTAAGTGTACATATCTCGCGCCACAAGCTTTATTTTTTCAAGCCCAACACACACACGCAAGCACACACAGTCTAATTTCAATTGAAGTCTGTTATAACGAACGAGAGTTCTACTTGCGAGCAATTAACAAAACAAACAGAGAGAGTGAGTGAGAGAGATATAATTCATTCGACAGTATTTGAGTTGGGCGAAAAATAGCTTAACGAACGTTGAACCCCGCGAAACGCCGCGAAATGAACTTTTCCATGGTCTGAGGTGAAACAGTACTATCTCGAAAAAGCAGGCGGCAGAGCTGTGACGGGCGAGTGTCAAAAATTTAATTAAACGCCCAGTGCGCGCGCGGGAAGAGCTAAATTTTACAAGGCTCCACGCCATTATAACCCGGCAGCAGCAGCAGCAGCAGAAGTGCACTGCTAGTGGTGACCGCAACAACGCAGCCGCGGCAGCAGCAGACGCTGTATGCTAATATATTTGGCTGCGACGCTGCATAATGCACTCGTAGAACGCAATTTACGAGCGCCAGCTCGCAAATGGGATAATTATTCCGTGATTAATAATTGACCCAAACAAACACCCACACACACACCCCCCCCCCCACACACCCCCCCCCCCACACCCACACACGCGCGCGCGCGCGCGCGCGCGCGCGCTTTTTTCCTGAAAATCACAAATAATCGAGTTTCTGTAGAACAAAAAAGAAAAAAAAATTCGAGGAGAGACAGACGACATTGGAGAATCGCGAGAGAGACAGACAGACAAGAGGTTTTATTTGCAAAAAAAGCGAGAAGGGAAGGGGGAGGGGGGGGGGGGCGTCATTCAACACCACGAGTTACACGTATAGGCGTACATGTATGTGGAATCAATGTCTGCTTCGTATATAGCTCCCCCACATCTGCGCGTATTTACCCTTCCGCTGAGACTGCCGCTGCTGCTGATCTTTTGCATTTCTTTTTTTTTCCGTTCCGTTTCAAGGCTTCTTCGCGTATTGCCTTGATTAGCCCATTTTTCAATCTCAGTATAGAGGCACGCAATAGTCAATAAAGCGAGCGCGTCAATCGGTCGAAAAAAAAAAAACTCGTACGAGGATGAATACATTAATCGAAATACCGGCGAACCATCGAGCTCGTTACTCTTCCAATATCAACACTCACCGATATCTCAAACACTGCAGGCAGCAGCAACTGTCGCACTTGGCACACTTGGCACTGATTTCTTATTCGTCGAAAATCCCACAACAATCTGACAGGAGAATTGGAAAAAGCACAGAACTGCACAACTCCGCACGAGTAGCCCGAAGCGTTGCAGTAAGAGCGCTCGCTTGAGCGACGACGCGACGGCGAAAGAGCGACTGACTGAGCGAGCGTGGGGAGCTGGCTGCTGCTGCTGCTTGCCCGCGAACGAACCGAACGAAGCTCTGAAAGGAAGGGGAGAGCGTTCCCCTCTCTTTCCCCAGACTTGCACACATACACGTACGCTTCCACGAGCAAGCCAAGGCAGGCAGGCAAGCAGTTCGTTCGCCTCGAGCAGCAACCAGAGTTTTGTGTACAGAGAGCCGAGTCGGCCACCCCCTTACACACGCCAGCTTCTAAGCAGTTCTCTCACTCGAGATTTATTGTCGCCGGCCCGCCAGAGATCCTGCCTTTTTCAAATCACACTGCTGCCAGTTGACTGACTGAAGGTTAAGCACTTGTCGACCAAAGGGAGGCACCCCCGAATGTCTCGCTAAATCGTGTTTGCAAGCGAGTTTATCGAAGATTTTTAACGAGGCATTTGAAAAAGCTCGGCGCGCGTAACAAGGCAGCTTTACAAAGAGGAACGATTGAAAAACGACGGGAGACTTGAGCGAGAGCGAGAAGTAAGAAAGTTTCGATGCAGAGCGGAAATAGCCGCAGCGAGTTTCGTATATGCAAATGTCGTTTTTAGCGATGCATGCGCACACGCAAACTTTTTGAATTTTGCTCTGCGCTACTGCCGCGCGCGGCTTGAAACTTACCGCGGAGTTGATTGAATAATTGATGAGACTATACTGCTAGCGTGCCGCTGCTAATTAGCAGGCCAAATTCTAGAGATATAGAGAGCGCGACTAGCGAGCGAGAGCTGCTGGAGACGTTTACGAGCTAAGCAAACATGCAATGTATGACGCCAGACGAGCATAGCTTTCCGAGCAATTAGGCAAAACCGTGAGAACATGTTGTTGCTGAAAAATTGAGAGCGTCACTACGTATGTTGCCGGGAGAATATACAGTACAGTACAGAAGGGGGAGCTGCGACTACGACTGCTCACTAGGGGAAACTTCCATCCCCCTCAGCTGAGCTACTAGGATACTTCTTTTTTCCAAGGTGGTTATTGATTGCTACATTGCTATCTCTCGGTCTATCAAAGCCCAAGAGATGTCCGATGCAAAAAAAAAAGATAACGTTAGGTTTTCGAGTGCAGCTAATATCCAAGGAGGGAAAGAGAGACGAGTCGAGTGGACACGCCTGGGAGCACAAGCGTCTGCGGCGGCGACGAGGAGACTGCAAGAGCACGCCTTTACACATGCTACACACAAGCCGTCGCGTCGGGGTAGCTCGCGCGGCCGGCGCATGTGGCAGATTCGATTTCGCGCCACTGAGAGCCGCTCACTGAGTAGACACGTTTTATATGCGCTCCCGCTAGCGCCAATGCAAATTCACGCTCTGCCAACACTGACTCATCGGCCCAATACACTTCCTTACTGCTCTTTCGGGTATATAAGGCAGCATGAATTTTTTAATATGTGCGCCCGCAGCGCACGTGCACTCGAAAAAGCGTTTAAGCTTTGCTACTAAAGTATGCGAGAAGCTGGGATTCCAATCATATTCTAGATAGTATATACGCAGTGGAAAAAATATCTCGCCTCTTCTGATACTCGAAAACTCTTTCACCCCCTCGTTTCAATATATCTGGGCTTTGATCGAAACTTCCATTTTTTCCAGAAATATTCGCCGCCGCGGCCAACCGTGTAAATTTGGATGAATAATTTTTTGCCATGAAAGCTGCGAATGTCTGCACGCACGAAGATCCATATGAAGCGTCCATATAGCGTGTATCGAAAAAAGTGAAACAATGAAAAGGTTTCGGGTGGAAAAATAAAAGGTTAACATTGAAAAAAATATTGCGGTCAGTGCAGGAAAAGCAAGCAGGCAAAACTGGAAAATGTGTGTGGTATATAGCAGTGGTAGGTGCACTTGGCGCTTTGTTTCCGTTGTTAATAATGTAAAAATCGGCCATCAGCGGCGGCGTTGAACAAGCTCGCGCGAGCTATATGGAGAGCTTACTTAGAAGAAACATCCCGTTGAACGGTAAGTCGAGGCCATTCTCGTGCCCGAAAATAGCTTTTCCATTAGGCGGCTATGCACTCGCGTGCCTCTAGCCGTAGCAATACAATGCACAGCACAGCACAGCAAAGCCATTCTGGCCCCGAGATAACTGTCGCGAGCTATCTGCTGGCATGTAAAGCACGGACGTTTTCACGAGTGATTAGTCCGAGTGCAAGCATCGATTATCGAGCCTCGGCCGCCTCCGACATCGAATGGGAGGATGCCGACAATCTTGTCCCCCCTCCCCTCTCTCTCAAGGCTATAACATGCCTTTGACTTGCCGGATCTTTGTAGGATACAATTGGCAGCGATGCAGAATGCTCACTGAACAATTAAATTTACCGAGCGAACAACGCGCCTCGTAATTATCAAAACAACTTGCTGAACCTTCATTTTAACTTGATTTAAACTTTGAAAAAGCTTGTTCTCGTCCCTCGCAGACCGCGAAGAGAGAGGAGAGAGAACTCCCAGTTGTATCATACAATTGACGATGAAAATGGGTTGAGAAACACATACCAACGAGGAGAATGTCTCATCGCGAATTAGTATGATCCGCCGAGAGAGGAGTCGAGTGCAATTAATCAATAAGAGACTCGACTGCAGGCGCGACTCATCAGAGTGTAAAACGTCGTTTGCAATTGAGGGGGCAGGCGAGGCAGAAATTGCATCGCGCGCGAAACAAGCCGCGCTTCGTTAGAGCCTCGCTGCTGCTGCTGCTGTTGCTGCTTCTTCTTCGTTATATGCCGTAACTCGGCTGCGCGCCAGTTAATTGTCGATCCTCGCGGCACCAAATTTTTCCACAATTCCCTTCGCCGCCCGCTAATCGCTCTTATAAATACTCCAGTTTAATATCGTTCCGATCGTCTAATCGTTTATCGATACATATAGTTAATCTACGAGTCGCGTTTACGAGCTGTGGTACTAACGAAGCTCGTCGCAACAGTCATAAAGAAAACGTGCAAACGTATCCACGTTTAGGGGGTTGAAAGCACTTTTACTTGAAATTAAAGGATAACGCAGTAAGGCAGAGTAAGAGCAGAGTGGTAGCGTGCAGAAGCTTGGCTTGTCCGGGCAATTAGTCGTGAAATTTTCAACGCTCGCGACTCCTTTTGTCTATGGAGTTTGGCAAGTTGCAAGCCGGCTAATGGAAAGCTCGAGAGCCGTAGTTGTCCCAAGAGCTGCTGCGGCCGAATGTCACGGGTCAGTCGTTGGAAAATCAGTGGAGCACGAGAGCGGGCGAGCGAGCGAGAGGAGCTTTGTCCGAGCCGGCCGCGAGTGAGAGGGCAAGGTTGCGCAGCCGCCTTTGATTATATCCGAGAGCTGCGCCCATAACCGATAGCCCCTCATTATTTCGATCATTGTTACAATCGAACTTTGGCCTGCATGTCTATGGGTACTGCCGTGCAATTTCCTATTGATTGTACGCGGGTGGCCCACCCCTCTTCCAAATCGATCCGCACGCACCTATTACCGACCTTTTTTCTCTCCTTTTATTTTCGCTATGGCTCGAGCATTCATATTACGATTCAATTATGCCAGACAAAAGATGAAGTCGCTTGCTTTGGCTTTGTCGCGCCGCTATGAGGCAAAAACAGAATACAAACGCAATTTTTCTTCTTTTCGCTCTCCTTCAATTTTCATCGCCTGCAGACCTAATAAAATTACCATTCCCATTGTTTGAAGTTCTTTTACCCCCGAGCGACGCCACATTAATAGATAACCAACTGAGCTTGCAGACAAAGTTAAATAATCACTTGATACAGCAAGCCATGTAAAATTTACCGTTTCGCGTGGATCTCCTCGGTATAGACTTTTTATTTATTAGAACGGACGGATAACGATATTAAAAGACGTTGAATGATTGAAAAGTCGAGCTATTTCTTCTCTAAATAACAACATTACTCTTTAACGGAGCGTGTTGGCATTGTGCACACAACAGCCCTGTAGTCGCAGCGGACAAATAAGCAACGGAACAGCAGCCAAGTTTACAGGACATTAGAGAGAGAGAGAAAGACCTGGGGGCACATTGCGAAAGCGCGAAAATAGCCGCAACGGACTCCTAAACTTTCATAGTACATTAACATTTATGTATCATACGAACATTCGACATTAGCAAGAGTGGCTGCTGTTTTTTCTTCATCCTCCTAGCGACTTATCCTCGGACTTATCCTCGTCTGGAATCGCGTGCTTTCTCTCTCGCTGCGCTTCGCCGCGTGACTCAATTTGCTCACGCACTTTATCTATCCCATTCCGGCAATTTCGCCTGCTCACTCCCACGAGAGTCACAGAGAGAGATCTGAAAGCCTTTCTTTCCTCGTTTGTCGCCGCTTTTAACGGCTGATTGCCGCTACAATTCTCTCTTTTTTTTCTTGCTTCCTTCTTTATTTATGGTTTCAGCTCGATTAGATCGTTACGAAAATCTTTTCTCTGTTTTTTTTTTAAATTCTAATTCTCTGAAAGAGAGTCTTTGAAAGAGTGCACTCGAGAAGGAGAAAAAGAGGTCGAAAAACAGCTGTGGTCGAAATGAGAAGGCTGCAGGCGAGGGCGAGCGTATGGCGAGAAATTAGCGCGGCGGCGGCGAAGACGGCGAAGAACGTGACTTGCAACCTCAACCGAAATAAATCAGTATACACAGCCGAATTCGCGAGCGCACGTGTGTTGAGACCAAATTCGATTGCTTTCCTTGCGCCCGAGAGAGCAATAACTTCTTTTATAGAGCCCGCGCACTCAATCCAATGTTCAACTGGATATTTTAATGACAAAATGTCAAGGAGTCGCGCGCTTGCAGTGATTTATCCGCGAGTTCAATTTCAAAAGTCATTAAACATTGGTCGGAGCGCGCTTGAGCGGGAGAATCGATAGAAACATCTTATCTTTTTCCCGTGAAACGACACTTTCTTTTTTTTTTCTTTTCTGCGCACACAAAGAAAGCGTCGCGGCGTGCTGACTCTTTAAAACGACTCGAGTCTCGGGAGGCTCGGGAGAGACTGGGATGGGGGGATTGAATTGAAAGTGAGCGACGGGAAAAAAAGGATTCTTTTTCGCGTAGCCGCGGTTTGATTTACAAGTGCAATTGGAGTCTCTTCCGGCTAGGCGCGTGCTCGTGGAGTTGGGCCAAGTATTTTCCCGCTGGGCTGCCGCTGCCGCTACTGGCCGCTCTCTGAAAAGAGTGTCATTAGTCCGCCGAGCGAAAAAATTTAATTAAGTCCGCCTGCTTCTGCCGCCCGCCGCCGCCGCCGCTGCTAGCTTAAGTGCCTCAAACTAGTTTTCCAGCTTCTTCTTTTTTTTTTCTCTTCGGCTTGTTCTCACGCCCGCGCGCCCGCGTGTAGATTAATGGGCGGTCCTTTCTAGCAATGAATTTTCAGCTCCGATAAAGTTTCTCTTACTTTTCAAAAAACAAATACAAAATTTGCAAATTAAAACAATTGGGCTAATCTTTGCGTATAGCCGCGAGCATAGTGCTTCCCCGATTTCCGGTTGGTCGCTGTTGCATGGATGGAATTGCATGTAGCTTGCGCGCTGTCGAGGGAAGGCTTGTAGCGGGGGGTGTAACAATTATGGTGATTGGATGAATGTTAGTAATTTCGGGTCTCTCGTGCGCGCCCGCGCTTTCAAATTCTATTATGTTGCTCGGTCGTTCGGTCGGCCCGGCCGAACTTCACGCGCCAATTGGCGCCGATGGCTTTTCTGCTACAATTCATTTCCCGGGGATTTTATACGCCATTATCATTGATTCGATGAATGAATCAAGTTCTACTTTTTTGCTACAATTATGACTGGTCAAAAATGTTTCTAGCGGTCTTAGAAGCCGAGGAATCAGTATTTGAAGAAATCACGTTTCTCACCTATTTTCTGTGAAAAAAATTCAAATGATTATAATGGGAAAATGTCGAAAAAGCCGTTCCTGTGGCGTTTTCTAATATGCACGTGAATTTACCACCATAATATACCTTAATTAATTAAGAAGATGAAACAGGTCCGGAAGCCCTAACGATGAAATCAATTTTGACATTCTAGGCTTCAGAAAACTACACTTTTTAAATAGATTGTGTCATCTAAGAGTTATTTGGTTATTGGATTATTGGGTGATTTGATTATTTGGACAATCTGATTACCCAATGTAACCCTATGACTAGGCTTCTGCAAAAGCTCGAAAAGCTCGAGCGGCTCGAGCATTAGCTCGGCCGAGCCGAGTCGAGCCTGAGCTAGCTCGAGCTTTTCGAGCCCCGAGTTTTCCAGCTCGAGCTCAGCTCGAAGCTCCGGGGCTCGAGCTCTGAGCCAGCTCGACCCTTCAAGCTCTCGAATTTTTCGAGATTTTTATCTGCTACATATCGACTGAGCATCGAAATAAGCATAGAGAAGAAAAAAATGTGACTCTCAAGTTTTTCTTGGAAGTTTTCCCAAATTAGACAAACGTAATTTCAATTTTACCTTAGTAGCAATGGGTAAGATAATTCGAATAGTTTCGGAAAGGCAGCAATCTCAATTTTCGTTGTAAAGGACACAAGAAAAAATTTTGACCACAGCGACCTTATCAGTTCATAATTTCTGAACGCAATAAAATTTCTCGACGAAACTTTGTTTCCTCTTTTTATTTAAGGTATATTGTAATTGTAAATGCACGCACGTATATTAGATAATTTCACTGGAACCGCTTTTTCGGCACTTTCCCATTATAATTAATTGGACTTTTTTTTCACAGAAAATAGGTTAGAAATAATCAAATTTTCAGTTTGTTCGAAATTCTTCTAATGTTTACGAGCATTTTGCGTCACTATATATCTTAAAATAAGAAGAGAAAACAGATCCGAAAGCCCTAACGAAGAAAACATTTTTTTGGAATTAATAAACTTCAGAAAACTGCTTTTTTCATAATTTTTTCATATACGCTAATCAAATGTACGCACCAGTCGAAATTTTCCAATGAAATATTGATATTCGGAAATGATTTAATAACGCGAGAGAATAGGTAATAGCATAGTTTTCGGAGATCTCAACGACGACGAGAGCTTTGTATGAGCGCTCGTTCAAGAGAGCATCTCTCTCTCTCTCTCTCACTCGAGTTTCCGTCGTCGCGCTTTGATATTTCGAGCCTTTTGCTTTACGCGAAAACGTGCCACGCGAGCTAATGAAATGTCGCGCGAAATGTTTCCGTATGTGCGCCGCGGGAATTTTGGGCGACGACCTTTTATTAGTCTTCTCCCCTTGTTGAGTTTCGTCCTTTAGTTTTCGAATTAACCGTTGTTTTCGAGAAAATGGTTAAACATTTCGCCGGCATACGATTTCACGTTTACAACTCGATAAAAGAAGAAAAAAATAATAATAACAATCTGTTAATCGGACTGAAAGGCAGGAAATGGAATAGTATTTGATAATTGATCCTCTGGAGAGAAGCAGATTATGGAATACGTCAGTGCAGCTGTAGATGCTGGGGGGATCAGAAAATCCGGGGAAGACGGAATTAAAGCTGCTGAAAGCTTCATGGGCTCAGCAGCAGTAGCGTGCGTTATCGATTCGGCGCACGCGCGCGCACCGCCAACTCCCTTTTGGCTGACTTTTAAAATATCATATTTCCAGCTCGGCAGCGGCGGCACTACATTTTCCAACGTCTCCGCTTTTCAATGTATAAATAGAGTGCTTCGATTGCCAGTGCAGACTGGATAGAGGTATTATGGAAAATGTAAGCTGCGAGAAAATTTGGCGCATCCCACAGGTATGCACGCTAGCTCGAGCGCTCGATATTCCAATTAATAGGCGTGGAATACCAGGTGGTGGAGAAGAGCGGCGAGCGAGGGAGCAACGGCTCCTTGGCTGGCTCGCGCGCGCGCGAAATTCGGGAATCCAAACAACGGCACTGGCAGCTGGCCAAAGCTCTAGGAATCGCAAGAGTGAGAGCGCGCCCGAGAATGGCTCTTGCATGGCTATTTCCAGCGTTAGACCTCGCGCACTTGCAGCAGCAGCAGCCAGCGATACGCTTTTATAATTACCTTTAATTAATGCCCTCTCTCAGCCCACTGCCTGTAGTAGCGAGAGAACTTCGCAGCCGAACGGCGCTTCGTTAATGCTGGCCGTAGTTAGGCGCGCGAAAAATTTAATTAGATTTGTTCTACAGTGTGCGCGTGCGCCACCACTCGCTGTTGCTTTGCTCTTTGCCCATTCGCATGATTGATTTGTTAGTTGCTTTGGATTTTCTTCATGCTCGTTTTAGTTTCAGTTGGAATTTCGAGCTTTCGGATATTTCGGGAAAAGCCGCCGAGTTAGTTTGATTTTCGGCTTTGACGCGAAGCTGCAGTCACGGCGAATCTATGCGGCTGACTCGCGCTCGCAGCGTCTACTCAAACAGCATTGGCGTGCAAAATTAAATCGAATCGCTTTCAACATTTCATTTGAAAAGACTGCGCATTCACCAACTTCTAATTACTCGATTCTGCGTTTGGTTAATCCTAGCTCCGAAATTTAAACTGGAATTAATCAAAGCGGATTTTCTCCGAAAAAATTCAGATTTCGATTGACAAAAATGGTCTGACAATGAAATCTGAGGCTAGAAATTATTTCTATCGATATCTTATTGAACTATGTTTATACTTTTACAAAGTCAATTAAGACAATTCCATACTGATTCCTAATAGACCGACATAGAAGAAATGCTGCAATCTCCAAGGCTTAATTTGAGTTAATCATAAACGATTACAAGAGCGATGCCCTCTTGGAAAAAAGTGGCATTTAATACAGCGGAAAAGTGCTTTGCGAACGACCAAAAGCTCGCAGTGCTGCAGAGGTCCGCGCTAAATAAACGATTGTCAAGAGGCACTGCCGCGGCGCACTGTGCAAATTCGCGCAGTAGTGCTTCCTTTTAATTAGCCGTTCAATTTCCCATCGCAAATGTAAACAATATAGATATACAGAGGTGCGCAGAGGATGTGGCTGGGCTCGGCATTCATCGTGCGAGCGAGTTTGAATGTGAGATATGCCCGTAGGATAAACAGGGCCCCTGCTTGCACCCGAAACTCGCCAAACTAATCCAACAAACTGACTATAATACTACTGCTTCTCTCTCTCTCTCACACACACACACACACACACACACACACTCGAGCTCGTGTCTCTGTTCGAGAAAGATATACAGTGTCGTAACTGTCGGAGTTTGCGCTTTCATCTGCGTACGGCCAAGTGAGAACAAAGTGGATCGCGCAAGAAAAGTAGCCGGATCGCAATAATTATTGAGCATATAGATGTTGTCGAGACGGATCAATGACACTTGTCGCGAACAGGGTCAATTGTCATAAAATCTCGGCCATTCGAAAAATCTCAAGGGACAATGAGTGCGGGAGAGAGCAAAGCAGAGCATCTGGTGCATTGTGCAACGACGACGACGACGACGACCAGGGACTTGGACACTGCAGAGTAGTATATGAAAAGTCGTGCCAGAAAGAGAGAGAGGGAGAGATAGAAATTAACGAGCGCGCGATTAATTCGGGTTAATGGACGGCACGCGACTGCACGTGACAACTATAACGGGTTGTTGACCGCTCGCTTATACGAGAGACACGAGAGCGCACAAGAGTGAGCGTCAAAGATTCACTTTTATTCGAGCAGACGCACAGGTAAATACAATTGTCTGGCGGCGGCTCGCTACCTTTCGACTAATTGACGCAGTTCGCGAGCTTCCGAGCAGCAGTTGCTGGGGTATAATCGATAACTGTCAGGTTCCCTCGGCGGGCGGCGAGACTCACCTGCAACATAGAAACGAGAGCTGGCTGAAATTAATCACGGAGTCAAGTTTTGAGCGACAATTCCGCAGAGGGATAATTGTGAATTCCAAAGAGGCGAAGCCAGCTAGCGACTGTTCGGATGTGATTTTCATTGAGAGAGAATATAGTGAAACTGAATCTCGAAGGCTTTTTCCGCGCGCGATAATCCGTGCTCAACGACTAAAGCGAGAGCGGGAGGCGTAAAATCCTCTGCGACAATCTCGCAAATCGAAAAGCCAAAGCGGCAGCGCCGGAAGGTGTAGCATTTGCATACAGGCGAGCGTCGACGCGACAAGTACGCTATTTCTATGCCAATTGTTTCCTGATAGAGGGGAGAGAGACGCACTCTCGACAAGTCTCTGAACTTACAAAAGCAGCCTCGCTGCTATCGCAAACTGCATGCGCTTAACTGCTGCGCACCTCGCTCCCCGTTGACGAGGAATGCAGTTCGCCAGATGCCGTTTTCAAACTGCGCCTCGCGTCTAGCGACGCTTTCTGCTTGATCAACTTTATAGACAGATGCGAAGGGAACGCAATAGCGACCACTAAAACTGCTGCGTATTTGCCTGCAAAAGATTAGGCATAGTTTGGAAGTAACTATCGTGAGAGAATTTAAGCATGTATCACTATTCAATGGTGCTTTTGTCTAAACGTAATCAAGCCTGTGAGATTTAGAAATGAAGCCGTCTTAGTTGAGGGTGTCTTGTAACAACAGAGGCACTACAGGCAAGCAAGCTTGTCAGCGCGCATACTTCTATTTTAGTCGAAATGAAACCGTGACGATCGCAGATGCGCCAACTTGTGCGCGCAAGCAGCAGCAGCAGCAGCCCTTTAAGTTGTGCAACGTGCTTCAGCCAGCACAGCCTGCAAGCGCGGAATCCGACGGCGAGATGCATCTCTGGCGAGCACTACAGTAGCGGCGGCAAACTTACGTCATTAGCATGTCGCAAGTAAAGCGCGCGCAGGGTTGCTGCTCACTTGTCGCTCCTGTTAATTTGATTATAGTAGCTGCGACTGGAGCTTTCGCCCGTCCTCGATTAATCTGCAATTAGGAATGGGCTGTATTGTCAATGGCAGTTTGCACGATTCTGTGCGTTACATCTGGCGCAGGATCAGAGCTGGGGCACGCTGGCGTCATTCTTTATTCCACGCGTTAATTACTAACCTAAATACGCTAGAGGCGAATAAGCGCATTATCTTGCGTCGCCTCGGCGCATCTGCAATCTAGCCGCTAGCTAGAGCATTTTTAAAAATTGGGAGCGCTTCTATTCATATAGCAGCAGTTACTCGGCGAATTTACAAATTAGTCTTGTGCGTGTGTGTAGTTGCGAATGCGGCGGCGCGTCGCTGGCAGCAGCTGTTAATTTGAAAAAGTCATTGCTTGACATTATGTGGGTCGAGTGCGTTGCGAGCCTGTGAATATCACAATTATTAACGCAATAATTATTCTTCTACAGCAGTGTTGCACTACAAAAAAAAGTTCTTATTTTAAGTATGCAGCAAATTTAAGAACTTTTTTATTTTTCGTTTTTATCTTGCTTA
>JAWWMK010000032.1:3743371-3774129 GCA_035047105.1 Galeopsomyia nigrocyanea | reverse complement strand
CGAGCGAGTTCTTAAAATTGCTGCATACTTATTTTAAGAACAAACCTACTTAATTTAAGAACTTTTTTTTGTAGTGTGGGCAGTATCGCCGCTACTTTTGTTGCACTAATGTAGTTGCACTACAGTATCGCCATAACAGTAGCGGCGCTACCGACCAACACGGAAGTCTAATTTCATTAGATAATATCTACTTAAAAATATAGAAGAGCCTAAAAGATGAGTACATACAATTTCATTTGAATCGCACAACTGATTTAATAGTGGGGGAGAGCGGGGTAAAACACCCAACTTTTTGGTTTTTAATTTTTTTAACAATGTTCTCATGCAGTGAATCAATTTCTAATAATGGATTCTCCAAGCTCAGCATTTGTAGAATCCATTACAATTTTTTCAGTGTGCGAAATTATCATTTTCACATTTTAATTTCATTTTGCAAAAAAAAATTTTTTGAGTAAAAGTGCCCCGCTGGCGGGATAAAATTATCCGCTCGGTGGGGCACATTCTCTAATCACTATTTGAACAGTAACGGGATAAAATAACGAATTTCTTGACACGAAAACTTGAAATTTTTATATTCAGAGACATAGTCAAATTGTTCCGCGAATAAATAAGTTTATTTCAAGTCTAGATTTCAACATTGAAAATAGGATTCAATTTCGTACTTTTCTCGAGTTTTTAGCAAAAAATTTGGAGATGAAAAAATGTAACATTGAGTTCTTATGGGAGGGTCAAAGAGTAAAATTTTTTTGATAGGCTGTATCTTTGGTGCAAATTAACTTTCAGACGTGCGACCGGACAAAATTTTCGTCTTTTGACAAAGATTGCAACTATGTATTAATCTTGTAATGATTTGTTTGCATACTTTTTGTAAACGCGTAATTGTTTAGCCAAAAAGTTACAGCAGCATAAGTCCGGACTTACCCTTCACTGTTCTACAGCGTGTTTGGCGCGAAGAGCTCTTTTGACGAAGCTCATTGCTTAATCGATATTAGCTTGCCTTAATAGCCGTACATCAATGGTAATATTGAATGAGCAAGCTGCCTATTATTATCAGAGAAAAACGTGCTGATCGAAAATTGTTATCAATGACGATTCAGTCATAGAGTGCTAATCCGGCCTAGCTAAGCACATATAGCTACGTAATAGCTTAGCGATTGAATGAGGCATGGAAACAATAAGCGCGTTGGAGCACAGGCCGATATCATGACCGCATTGGGCGCGCTATAATCGTTCGGCCCAATAAATATCCTTCGATCCGAATCAGCATATCGCTTGCAAGTGCGCGCGCCTATAGTCTCTAGCGACAAATCAGCGCCGAGGTTTAACTTTGATAGTACGCTCGGCGTTGCAGGTTAACGAACCCATAAATCCCGTAACGCCTCGTCCCGCGGGATCGACGAGAGCTAGCTAGCAAGCAAGCAGTGCAGAGCAAAAGCTATCGAACCGCTCTCGCCGCTCTCTCGACTTGCTGAGTATGCAACGTCTGAATATAGACGTGGAGCGCGCCGTCTGACCTTTATACTAATATTACGCGTTGCTGCCGAGCAGCAGCCCGCGGCGGATAAATTGATTGGCCCGGAAATAAGCTATATCCCCCTTCCTATCCGCAATTTAAGCTCTACATAACTAAAAGCATCATCCATGCTGCACTTGATTAATACTTAAATACATCCACCGCCGAGCTACTCATCCGCATTTTCACGAGGTCTCATCAATTTTCCAATCCTCCCCGCAGCATCAGCACTGTACAAACCTAAAGCTTTCCTTTCATGCAGCCAGCCTACTGCTGCAATCCTCGAGCGAGCCGCAGCGGCTTCCATTCCAATTGGCCGTTCACCCCGCTCAAGCGCAAGAGCACGAGCTCAGAATAACCGCAACTGCCACCACTCGACTGCCCTTAATACGAAGCTCTCTCTCTCTCTCTCTCTCGATCATTCGATTCATATGTGGATGCGAATTCAACGATACACTGACTGATATCAATTTTATTGCAACTGCAGGTATTCCTTCAAGTTTCTAATAAAATTTGGCACAAGATTAAGTTGATACCTTTCGCGGAAAGTTTGAAGTGCTTCGTGAACTGCTAAACATGTGATTCAGCGGATACATTCGGAATGTTCAACAATGTCAAGTTTTACGATCGTAGCTGATCCGCTTATACACGTGCTCGACGAGCTGTCGCCAAGTTTTCGAAGCATCAATTCGGATTGATATTTCGGCAGCGTTTTCAAGAATATCCAAAATAGACGTTAGTCTATATTAGCAAATCTCCAGTTCAACAACACACATCGATGTCGTCAATAACTTGTAACTGACTGCAAGCACTGATGCAGCTGGCAAATTTCACTTGAAAAAGCCCCTCGTCGGCGTATAACGCTCAATTGATTGCATTGCAGTAAGAAAGAGAGGGAGTGACGATCTATCATCGATGTATTTCCAGTAGCAGCAGCAGCTGCTGCCGCGTGTCCGATAAAGCTTTCTTATACAAATCGCCAGCCACATATTACTTCAGCTCGCTCGCTCGCTCGCAAATTCACCGGCTGACGTCATCGATAGTACAAGTGTGTATGTAGCAAAAGCTCTCGCTTCTTCGTTTCGTCTTGGAAATATGACGCTGAAGAGGAAGCATTCCGAAAAGGCTTTTGAAGTTGCTCCTGTGTGCCGCGATTCTATTTGGCCTGCAACTTTCGATTTTCGAGCATCACACTCTCGACGCTTTTAACCGATACGGCCAAAAGGAGAAACGAAACTAAACTGACGGTGAGTCATAGGCGCGAGGGAAAGAAAAAAAAAAGTTGATTGAAAAAGTTGGTCCTCGCGGAGTCGTTTAGCTGCTCAATATTTACTTGTGCTTTGCAGACGCTCGTTTCTTCGAGTAATGGCAAGGCCAGATGTCTGCTGCTGCTGCACATCTCCCCCTTTGTCTCATCATAAATAGTGTAGATATATACGACTGAGACAGCTGCGGTCTATTTATTACGACATTGTCTGCAGACATCCCCATTGAAAAACTTGCTCCGCTCGCTGAATGAACATTATTTTCGACCAGAGTGATTATTTTGCAAACGGAGCTCGCGCCTGGCTCATTAGCAAAAACAAAACTAGCGAGAGAGTTTGTGGAAATGTTTAGCTGTGTTGATTGCTCGACTGCCTGGAAACGACGCGAAGCTTGTGAAAACGAGCCGCCGCTTGCTTGCACAGCTATATTCGGCTCTATCTCATTGCAAACTTTCGATCGCCAACAAACACTCGCTGCCGCATCAATCGCATTAGCAGCCTCCCCTCCTGTCCTCCCGTCGTTGCCGCATCCGAGACAAGTTTTCGGCAATCCCCGGGGACTTTAATAACTTCGTCTCGACAAGTCTCCCGTGCAGTTGCGGCTTTTCTTTGCCTACTACTGCTGCTGCTGCTGCTGTACACGTTTTTGTTGATTTCGCTCGCTGCGTTTGTTTTTCATCCGACTAATGAGGCGCCGTCGTGCCGTGAGTTTGAAGATAACAGATATATTTACCTTTATGGACGAATAAACCTGTTTTTTTTTTGTTATCGATATAGCACGTTGTTATGCAAGCTAAATAAATTCCGTTTTTTAAAATCAATAAAAAAAATCCGTGTATCGGCGCGATTCCATTTGATTGTATTTTACTCTATAACTTCGTTATCGGATATTCTATTCGCTGGAGCAAAAAAAAAAAAGAATTTTTTTTTGTTATCACGCGATCACACATACATGCATACATATCTCGCGCATCGAAAATTGCAGAGAACGACTGAAGCGAGCACTGACCTAGAAAGAAAAAATTGCCAATAAATCCGACACACGTCAAATCCAATTAATTAACGTCAGCCGAATAGCAGCACTGTTGCAAGGACAATGCTGGTGGTGAGTGCGAGTGCGCCAAGGCAGAAAAAGTATAAGAGGAGGAGAGCTAGGGTGGGAAAAAAATGGCGGTAGAGGAATTTTTTGGCATTGGAGGCTGCATTATTCATGCCGCCCGCCGGGGCGCTTGGAAATCGCCTTACGCGCCCGTTATTTTGAGAATGCAAGAGCTGCAAGAGAAGAAAGAAGGAAGAAAGGCAAAAGTTGGATTAGTTTTCCGCCGCCAGAGAGCTGAGGCTGGCAAGTTTCGATGATCGAGGTAATTGGTTTTCCAGCCCCAACATCGCCGAGCTTATCGCCGACTGTACGAATATTCATCGACATCATTGTTTGGCTTGATCTGCGATGATATACTTGCAGCTTTGGATGTACAGGCTCTTTATACTCGAGCTTGCGGCAAATGAGTTTTCGATTGCCCAGTGGAGTGTTTTGCGGTTGGATACCTCGAGTAATGAGCAATGATTTTGGAAAATAGTAGAGCACGATTGTGCCTCGAGTGCATCTTATTACTACTAATCGACGAGCGGCAATAAAAGCAAATTGCATTTATCTTTGTAAAACTTGGTAACTATTGAGCAAAAGCGAGAAAAACGAAATGAATTGAGGAGGAAGATGCGTTTTTCCTCAAGAGTTGCTTTGATAGAAATTCTGAAGCTCTAAAGTAGAATTTTTGACATGGTCGGAAAACTTGAAAGAAGCAAAGACTGCATCTCTTTTGCAAGGGAAATGGCATTGAGGCGAGCGAGAAAGTTGAAGCGCACATAATCCTTTTTTAAATTTTGCAGGCTCCCAGGCAGGCTCGACGCTTAAAGAAGGGAATTTGCATGGGGGGTGGTAATTGTCACACGAGCTTAGCGTCATAAAACTGAACTATCCTCGGCAGCAGCAGCAGCAGAGCGCTCGGAAATGAAAGCAGTGGGGACGGGGGCGAAGAAAGCTTCCTTTGGGAGGTATATCGTTGGGCTCGCAGCCTTTATAGCGCAGCCATAAGTCACTTTTTATTCGGCATTGCTGGGGGGTCGCGGCGTGATAGCGTCATAAGGAGCGTCATTATCGCGAGAAAACTACTAGCCCGAGCCGTGAAATGCTGCTAGCTGCCGCTTCTGCATTCGGGGAGAAAGTCAATAAAAACGCCGCCGCCACCAGCAACGCCGCAGCAAAACTTTTTCGAATGAAAAATTCAAAGTACCCTTCGTCTTCTTCGACGGCGGCGGCGGCGACGACGATGACGACGAGTTGAAAAGGGAAAGTTCTATCAGTAGCCTACTCGACTCGACGAGTTTGTTTTCTCTCTCTCCCGGCGCTCTCTGTTTTTGAAAAGTACCCTCCGCGCCTTCTTCGATTTACAATTTGCAAGCGTCTGAAGACCTTGAAAACGCAATGAAGGGCCCTCTCGTGTACTACACGAGAGAAAGCAAAGGCTCGAGTCTGCCGAGCGAGCCACTTTTCGAAAATGAAGACAAGCAAGCCTTTGCTGCCTCTTCAATTTCCCGTCCCGCAGATATAGAAATAGAAAGGTCCGCGCGCGCTCGCGTCTTCGGCGATGTACGCGAAGGTATTTGCTATTCGAGGCACGCGCTTCCTCTCGCACCATCTTCCGGTCAGCGCGTACAGTTGTATCGATTGCGTTGCCGCCCGCGCTCGCTCGTCTGGACCGACAAAGTGCAACGTAATGCTGCCAAACGTGCATGTCAAATTCACCGCCGTCCCCGCCGCTGCTGCATACCTATATCAGTGATTCGCAATCGACGTCGTTATTTGCTCTCTTTCAACGGATAAATCAAACTTGGAGGTTCGAAAGAAAGTTTTGTACAAATAAAGGCAGCGCTTTTGGCTTTTTTACGGACGAGTGAAAGGTTTAGCAGCGAGCACATTTTTCTCGGAAACTGAAAAATCAGTCAAGAGAAAACATATGTACTTGAGCTCTCGCGTCTCCTCGAGATGATCAAAGCGATTTTCCAAGCCACTCGCGTGCAGCCTGTCGAATGGACAAATGAATCTACAGGTATTTCGTTTTTCTTCTTGTTTTTTGCTTCTTTTTCTCCGTATATAGGTAGTCAGCAGCCGCACTCATCGAATCCGATAAACATCCAGTGTGCACGGGCTGCTGGTGCTTTTACCGGTGCTGTACGTGCGTAAGCCCTTGCACAGCCGATTACGTCAAAGCGCAGCAGGCTGCAGAGAGAGGGAGAGAGAGAGCGTCTGTCGCAAGTGCGCCAGGCCGGCCGAGCGACAGGCCGACCGGTTAGCGGCCTTTGCAAATTGACAGTGCGCTAAAAGGCTTTACCTGCAGCGCGCAGGATGAAGCGTCCGAGTTAACGAGTTGTGATGCGCGCCAGAACGTTCGTTAAAAACCAAACCATTTTATCTCTCCCCTCGCCCTTTTTTACCAATGTGTAGCTTGTTAATGTCAACGATTTTCAGAACTCCTGGCATGCAGCATCACAGAATTGTTTTTTTTAAGTCTTTTTTAATAGAGCAAAAAATTCAGTTGAGAGCAGGCATTTTTCCTCTTCAATTACTCGGCGCGAGCGCGGGGAAGGCTCGCCTCTAGTACAAACGAACTTTTTTTTTCGGGAAAATGCAGCGGATGTCAACAGCGCGAACTTAACCTAAAAAGCTAGCAGACCGTGAAAACACAAGTCCGCGTTTACGCCCAGCTGCCGTCCTCTCTGCGCTAATGCGCTCTCTGTTCCGCTCAGCAAAGTAAAACTTTTTTTTATCCCTCCTCCTCCTCCTCCTCCTGCTCCTCGTCTTGTAGCTGACAAGCAAAAGAGCTTAAAAAGCATTCAAAATCACGTCGAGCGAGAAAAATCGCGTTTAAGGGTAGGCTCGCACACAAATAGCTATACACACACGCAGCAACGTATAAGCAAGTAAAGCAAGCAATGCCCGAATATGGAGAGAGAACGAGCATTCGTCGAACGGAGCGCGGAAATGCACATCTCCGTTTATGCAAAAACGAGCGAGTGAAGCACGCGAGCTGAATAAAATTGACATGCCATACCACCATGCATGCAGGTTTCGCTACTTTTTGTTCATCTGCCGTTTTTTTGTCGCCTTGCTTTTTTTTCACTTGCTGCTGCTGCTGAATTGGAGCGTTGAAATCATGATGTTTACGCTGAGGATTATTTTCGGATGAATTATCTCTCGCTGATATCACGCAGAATTATTTGAGCGTACTCGTTTCGATAAAGTTTCACTTAATCCACGTACACACATACTGCGTAATATCTACTGTTTTGAAGAATCTCGATTCGACGAATGAATCTTTATTCTAATTTTACATTCACACGGGATAGGAAAATATTACTCAATTATTTACATTTCCAAAACTGCTGATAATGTGAATTACGTAAATTGAATATCACGACTTTTAATTTATGTATATTTATGCACAACGAAAATTCCTACACCCACACTGTAAAGTGGAATTATTCTAGCAGACTAATGACAATGAAAAAAGAAAAATTTGTAGGTTAGCCCCCGAAAGTCTTTCTTCCGAGAGCCATCAAGGACAGCAAAAGGCCCCGGAAAATGCCCTTTAGTCCCGAAAGAAAAGTACCTACTCGTCAGCCCGTAGCATACTTTCACATTGCCAAGTACACAGACACACACACAGAGCACAGTACAGCTCTCTTTCTCACGGTGACTCACCTTGCTCCTCGAGAAGCTGCCTCTGTTAGCTGCTGCTAAGGTCGACTCTAGCAGATGATCGATCCTTGCCGCAACCTCAGCGTCGACGAGGAGGATAGCCGATGCACGTGCACCGCGATTTCGCGACGGCACTAACGCGACGAAAATTGGCGTCCCGGCACGATTGCGGAGGCGGAGGCGGCGTTCCAGAAAGTCAACACACCCAGACGCAGGCCAAAAACATTCCTGCGACGCGACACTCGCGCTCTGCGTGCTCAGCTCTAGCTCGCTGCTTCCGCGACTGCTGATGCATATGGGATTTTCGGAGCTCGCCAGGACGCTGGCGACATCTGTCCTTCATTCCTACATTATTGCTCCACTCCGAAATGCATTCCATTTCTCGAAAAGCTTCAAAACAACATTTATATTGCTCTGTTTTTATTATCATACTCGAAAACTAATAGTTTTTTATATTTTCAAATCTATAAGATCAAAATAATACTTATTATGATTGCACGAATAGTTAATGCGCAACTTCTGCTTGAAATTTCTTCTTACGACGACTTTTCCTTCAGTTTTCGTTGATTCAATGACCATTTAAATCATTATTTATTATTATTCAATACTATAAGCTTTAACAATACATAAATATAAGAGAAGTGACAATCGACAAGTCTGCCACAAATGTCTACACTCTCGACAATAGGTAACAAAGAAAATTCGAAAAATATTTCAACTTTATTTTGTCAAGATGGCAGGCCACTCGCGTTTTTGGCGTCATCGAACAGCTGCTGCCGGTGCAGGTTGCGACTTGCGAGCTACCGGTGTAAACACAGAAAGTTGATGTGATTTTGAATAAACAGAACTGTTAGTGCAATAGTTTTTAGAATTACAATTACTCGACAAAATGGGCGTGGTTGTGTAAGTTATCGTTTTGTAATAATTACAGATCCAGTAGTAGTTTCTGGGATATTGTTTCTTCAATCAATTGTTTGGTTATGCCTAGATGTTTAATTTGTATTTACTAACAAAAAATTCAAATTTTATCGGAATGAATCCTTGTAGAGGACCTTGGTTTTGTTTAGGATATGGAAGGGTGTTGCCAATTGATGTGAAATAAAATTTTTTTTGATAGGCTGTATCAGTATCCCACGACAGAAAACAGAACAGGTCCTCAAACAGTTGAATTTTTAACAAAGAGAATTGTTGCTTTGGGTGCTGTACAATCTGGACAATTTCTGGTTGACTGTGATACTTGGTCATCGATACCACAACTTGGTAAGTTTACAATATATATTTATATTGCAACAATGCTGTGTAAATTATAAAAATGAATAACTACTATTACATATTATAAGATTTTGGATTAGGATAAACATACTTGGGATTCTGTGATGAATAATTACTCGAATATTTACTTTTGAGTTTTTTTATCTATTTAGCAGTAAATGTATTTTCTAATATGTATAATTCTATACAAATACGCAACATTTTGGTTCTGCAGACTGTTATTTTTAGCGATCATACATGGCTTGTATTGATGTAATATACTTTCTCTACAAAGGTACAAAGGCGGGTCATCAATTATTTGATAATTAGGACTTAAGTACACACATTTCAACAAAAAATACACCTCCCTATCACACTCATTATAGAGATGTGCAAGCTTTTTTATCCATTCATATAGCATTGTCACATTTCAGTATTCAACTGGCAGGACTGAAATAATGTTTTGCTTCAATCGTTTCAATACTCAATTATCGAACAAGATTCAGTACATAACAATCAAATTAAATATGACTATCTTTATAAAGAATTTGTAACAACTTTCAACTGATACGAATGATTTAATTTTCAAAGTCTTGGTGTTTAGATTGTGTGACTTTCAGTAGTTTACTTTCACTACTTTACCAATATATAGTTTCGAAGAACAAATAATAATACACCGTTTATCAAAATAATGTGCAATCAATTAATATTATCCGTTCTTTGCCAAAAAGAAGTTACATATTTCAACGACAAAAGCATTAGTAAATGAATAATCCACCGGAAAACCACGAGAAAGAGGATAAATGCCTTAAAAACGAGAAACAAGTAAAAATCACATAATAATCTCACGTCCAGCACGCAGTGCGCTCAACGAAAGGAAATAAAAGAAAAATGCATATACATTAATCCTCAATAAACCGCATCGAAAGCTGTCCCCGCGCTCTCGCAAGTTGCATTATAAGCGAAAAATTTTTCCCGTCATAAGGAGATGTGTGTTTGTGCTTGTGTGTGTGTGTGTGTGTGTGTGTGTGTGTGTGTGTGTGTGTGTGTGTGTGTGTATCACTTCGTGTTCTCTGTATATATCGGTGTGCAAGAGCTCTGCGCTTAATCTCTACGGAGGTATAAATAAGCTATATGTATGTACTAAGGCGTCATTACAAAAATATTAAATCTAGCAAGCGAAGCTGAAAAGCCCGGACCTTTTCAAAAGGCCATCGGACCGTCGGAATTTTCATTATTATCGTTTCCACATAGTCCTTCGTTTTGTCGTTTTTGTTTTCGCGCTCCGAAAATACAGTTTATCTCGCTCACTCATTCTCATGCACTCACTTTTGCTCTCTGAACGTGCCCCTTCGTTTTTTTTATTGTCGTAGAGTTTCATTATTATCGGTTATTTATTTTGTTTTACATACTTTTACATTATATTTTTTATATTTATTCCTTTTTTTTAATTTTCTCAGTTTATAAGTGTTTTGTTTATTAGTACCGCACGCTTCGGCTGGAATCGTAAGTCGATGATTAGCTGTACTTACTCGTTTATTGATATTTATATAATATTCATATACATTACAATATATAGAGTCGCTCGAAGACGAATTTTATTGTTGATATATAATGTTTTTTGTTTTGTTTCAAGTCTTTTTCCATTAGTCTAAACGACAGGATTGCCACTCGTTTCGGTAAATTTACCTGAATATTAATAACCTACCGGAGAAATCGTAATAATATCAAAACCCTTAAGTACATTATAGTCATTGCACTATATAGCTACAGTTATCATGGTATTTATATATATAAATTCTGATTGAAAGAACCAGCGTGGCAACCCTCGTTGCATCGAGGAGGAGGAGGAGGAGGAGGAGGAGATAGGAAAGAAAAAAAAGCGACATTTACAAGCTCGAAAGAAAGCGAGATAGGAAGAGAGGCAGAGAAACGGAGAAGTCAGAGAGCGACGAGCTTTCGGTGAGCGCGTAAAAAGCTTCGACCCGCCGACAAGTACAAACGACTCGCGGTGCGCAGGCAAGAAAAACTCGAAGCTCTCTCTCTCTCTCGTTTTGCTCTCTTTCTCTTGCTCTCTTCTCTGTCTCGCAGGCGAGTCTCTCTCTGGAAATTCATTTATTTACACGGTCCGCTAGGCATCTGCGCAGCACGGAAATGAGGGAGTGTCTGTGGAGCTGCTCTTGAGCCGACAACGAAAAAAGCGAGAGAGCTTTCCTCGGAGTAAAGTTTAAAGCATGTAATTTATTGTCGTGTTTAGTCTGATTGGCTTTGAGACTCTCGGAACGCTTGGTTCGTGCGACTACTTCAAAACACACACACACACACACACACACACACACACACACACAGCGCAGGAAGCACCGTCATCACCAGTCCTGGCGCTATATACTGCTATAAAGTCGCGCTTAATATATAATAATCGTCGCTCGAGTCACTACTACCATTATACACGAGAACTTCAATTCACAAAAGTGCACAGTGCAGAGTATCGTTAGTTTTATCGACTTTTAATGTAATCGAGCCTACGGAGAAATCATTTGTTCTGATATTTTTGTTTCTTTTGTTTATACAGAGGCTATGTTTTATCGAGTAATGCGTATGTATATTTATTCGAAGGTGCGAAGCAACGAACGCTCCTCGTGGACATTCCACTCTCGCTACACTCGCTCTTTCTCTCAATTGTGCCTCCACTTAATGTACGTGTGTATGCATAGCTATGCGTGTGTACATGGCGATTAGGCGCTGCATCGCGCGGCATACATGATTTCGTGAAGACTTTTTCTCTCTTTTTTTTTCTTTATCTGTTGATGCTCATCGACGCCGCGCCCAACGCACTCGACGAGCGGCCTTACGCCGGAGAAAATTCATGATAACTTCTTCTTCTTCTTCTTTCTCTCTTTCTTTCGCTTACGTATATTTTAATATAGAGAAAAATACTTTGTAGTTTTGATAAATATTTGATACAGCTGCGCAAGTTTTCAAACTCAATTTGTATAGATTGATTTTTCTTGTTTTGTATAGATTTGGAGAATTATAGCTCGGCTATTTTATTTTTTAGACTTTATAGTTGCTTTGATATATATTTATGTATACTTTAATTATTGTAACAAACGTGGCTTATAGTCACCAATTATTGTCATATTCAAGTGTAAGGAATTAGTAGGTAGATTAATACTTTACTGATTAAACTTTCGTATATAAATATTGGGCAACTCGTAACAACATACTTCGAAAAATGAATATACTCGACGTGATGCTATTTTTATAATTCCTCAAAATATTTATCTTTATTTCATTTTTTTAGCAACTAAATAACTCGAGTCTCATTTCAATTCATTGGATATGTGAATGCTGATATTTCGTTAAACGCTAAATCAATAAATAAATAAATAGAGTGTCAATGTAATGTATATTTGTTAACTTTTGATTTTTGACTTTTATTTTTTTCGTCTCTCAAATTCGAAGATAACGTTGAGCGTCGTTGTTATCATGTGTCTTTCTCCATTGCGTGTGACATAAAAATAAAAAATCTTCTCCCTCTCACTTACATATACAAGTATTTTTTGTTTTCTTTTCGTAAAAAATGTACATGAGCAAGATATGACGCGTTTGGATATATACTTTCGAAAAAAGGAAATCATTAACTTGTTACTTATCTCTCGATCGCAGGCGCAGGATATGACTTATATATTTTGTTGTTTTTCGTTTCGTATGAACGTGGAAGTGGCGCTAAATACATATACAAAAAGACGTTTTTTTTTTTCTTTTGATTATTCGAAGGAAGAGAAATACTTTTTATAACGCGACGACTCTTTTTATAATCCAAATACTGACGTTTGGCTGACTTGTGTCCCCCTTTCTCTCAATCTCGCAATCGTTCGCTCTGTCTCTCGATTTCCATATCGGCAATCATCGATTACACTACAAACTATATAAAAATACAAAATACAAGTACATTTCTAAGTATTAAACCGCACTACGCACTTGTCCCTTTGGGAACCTGGCACTCTCTCGAGATCCGCTGTGAAATGCAACTCTCTCAACGCTGATCACAAAAGATTTCACAGTTTATCTAAACGGAGGTGTTTATTTGAACTAACATATGAGTATATCGTCGTCAATGGCAGTAAACCGTTGCGTATCTTCACAACTTTGTTGTTTTGTTTTGTCATTCCCAAATCGCATTATTAAGTCGCTTAAACAGTACAACAACAAGGAAAAAAAATAAAGAGTAATGTCAGTTAAGTATAATAGATGCCTCTCTCGCGCGTATAAGCGGAAATTTCATCGAGAGCGAGAGGTTAACAAACCAATTGCACAACTGCGTGTGTATAAGGTAATTTACACGATTATTATCCCCGGCCGCGATGCAATATAATTACATAATGAATTATCACCGTCGCGTGTCTCTACAATATGATTTTTTCGACCGCGTACTGCCACCTCGCAATAATATAATGTACAAGATACCGCAGACAATGTACACCTCGACAGTCGTCTCTTGTATCGTACGAAATATATAATATATTATATGTACCTATATATACTTTTGTATATCGTATAGAATTGTTTGCTCCTGGATATAGCTACAAACGGTATATATATTTTATATATTGTCGAGATTTCAAGTCTTTGAGGCCCGAAAGTGTTGTGTTTAAGCTACTCGAACGTTATACATATTGATATAACAGAAAGTGGCGGGCTTTTTTTTTTAAATTTAATTGCCGAACTCTAGGCGGTTCGCAAGGTCCCTTGGAGTCTTGGTGTTTCGCGAGGACCTCGGCAGACAGTGGCGAGGTCCCCCAGCGAATGCGCTCGTTTCATACGTACAAGTATAAGTATTGTCGTGGTTGCTCGTTTGATTTGCCGAAGAAAGGCACGATGCATGGAAGTTCTGCCTGGCGTGCTGTTCACAGGTAGCAAGTCTTGTAGAAGATGAGGGCGACGGTGTCCTTGCCGTAGACCCTGTACTCGCGCTCGTAGTGCACCTTGCCGGGCTCATACCTGTCGAGCTGGCGAGGCTCGCGACCGGTGCCGCTGGTGCCGCTGGTGCCGGCGAGGCCCTCGAGGAACAGTCTGTCGTCGATGATGGTGGGCCGCCGCGGCTGGCGTCGCGCCTGCGCCTGCGGCGGCGGGGGCGGCTGCTGCCTCGTCGCCAGCCGCGGCGGGTAGGAGCTCGGGCGCGCCGGGTCCCGGCCGAGGATCGCCTCGATCTCCAGGTACTTGAGGTCCTGCAGGCTCTTGGGGTAGCGGCTGAGGCGCCGCAGGTCCTTGGGCAGGAACTGCTCCTCGAGGCGGACGCAGCCCCCGCGGGGCGCGCGCTGCTTGGGCAGGGTGGCGTAGGGCCGCTCGCTCGACCAGGAGCCCGAGAGGCAGCAGGCCTGGTAGGCCGCCGAGCGCGGCTGGATGTGCTGGTAGGAGTGGTGGTGGCGGCGGGGCTGCAGGCTGTCGATGCGGTTGAGCTCGAGCTCCTCGAGGCTGCGCATCACCTCGCGGCTGTAGGCCCGCCGAGTGGCCAGCTCCTCGTACCTCGGCTCGAAGTTCATCTCGTAGCTGGAGTGATGGGGCGGAGGCGCCGGCTGCGGCTGCGGTTGCAGCATGGTCATCGGGTCGGCGTTGGGCTGCTGCTGCTGCTGCTGGTAGTGCTGCTGGCAGTAGTATCTGCCGGGGCAGTTGTGCGGCAGAATGCGCCAGCCGTGCAGCCTCGCGCGGAAGTCGCGGCTGATGCGGCTGGACTTCTCGGCGAAGGCGCGCCAGTAGCTGGCCAGGCGCGAGCAGTCGAGGGTGGTGGGCGGCGGGCGCTGGTGCAGCTGGTGCAGCTGGTGCGAGCCGTAGGCCGGCTGCAGCTGGATGAGACCGGGTCGTGCGGACGGCGGCAGGGAGTAGAGCACGCGCGGGTCGGTCTCGTTGGGGTACGCCCCGGAGGGCAGCGGCTTGTTCGTCTTCTCCAGATTGGACAGCCCTCCAGTGAGGGAGGCCTTATACTACCGGGCTTGCGCGTACTCCGGGTTCATCTCGTCCAGCTGCTTGCCCTTCGTCTCCGGCACGCAGCACACCACGAAGCACAGCCCGCACATCGACACGGCCGCGTAGAACCAAAAGGCTCCGTGCAGTCCCAGGCTCTGAAAGCGACAACCAAAACACATTCAGTTTATCCTCCCGCTTATACAGCTCACTCCAACTCGTGCATTCGCCGTAACGAGCTCGCGATCAATATCGCTCATTTTATATTATATCGAACATCGCCAGGCTCGAGCTAATTAATGCTAATCATTCGATAAGTTATGCGCGCTACGCCAACGGCGCGTTGAATAAATCTCGGCGTCATATAACATAAACGTGACTCACTGCCTTTTTCCCACTTAATAATCCGCATCAACAGCCGCGCATTGCAACATTCGATTTGTAGACACTTAGATCAATTTAAAGAAAAAATAGGAAAATTGCACGCGCAAATAATAGTCCGATTAATTTAATTTCGAAATAATTGTCCACAATGATTGGTTCGATCTTTCTAAGCAAACAGCGCGTATAATGACGAACAACGGAAAAGTAGTCTACATTCGCAGAAACGAAATGATCGCGAAATTACAATAATAATGAAGCCGCCGCCGTCGCCTCGTAGAAATTCTAGAGCAAGAGCATTAGTGCCACCTTGTACAAGAAATAGCGTTCTACAAAAAAAGACAGACTCGTTAATTGCATTCGGATGAGAAAATTATTAGGAAAAATCTTGAAGCCATCAATAATCCGAGGCGCGCGCGCGCGCATGTGGTAGGACTGGAGTAAAAATCAGCAATGGCAGTGCAGCGAGTGCCGAGAGCGAGGAAGGCGCAATTAAGCTAATGAGAAAAGTAAGCGGGCCACTCGCTGCGGCTCTCTTTCAAGAGGTAGACGAGCGCACTTCCGAGCGGCGCCTCTTCTTTTCATTCGCTATGCTCTCGCTCTTTCTGTGGGCATGTGCACGTATGCCTCCCCAACTTTCAAAGGAGAAAGAGCCCAGTTTTGTCGCGATTAAGTCAATTCTCGACAAGTGCTCGCGCGACCTCGAGACTGAACGACAAGAGTAACGACAATACAAGGCGGTTTGCTTGTGCCCTCTTGAGAAAATTGGAGAAAAGCGTGGAACGAGCACAAACTGCAGTGTCGACGAATGATCGACGGAAGAGCTCGCGTAAGAGTGTAAAAAGTGTGGATATCCTTTGCGCAAACCTCTTGAAAGTCCATGTAGAGCTTGATGGCGACGAAGGCGCAGAAGTAGCTGAAGCTGGTGCTGATGCTGGAGCCGAGTCCTCGATACTCGAGCGGGAAGAGCTCGCCGATGAGCAGCCAGGAGATGGGCGAAATGCCGAGGGCGAGGGCGGTGGTGAAGACGAGCACGCAGAGCAGCGGTATCCAGTCGTGCTGGCCGCTGACGCTGGCCGCGGCGGCCTCGCTCGCGTAGGCCGGCGCCGCGACCTGCTGGATTTGCGACATCGAGTTGTAGTAGTAGGCGTAGCTGCCGAAGCCCGCCAATGCCAGCGACATGAACACCGTGCTCGCGATCAGCAGAGGCAGCCGGCCGACAATGTCGATGAGGAATCCTATAGGTCCAATGAGTAACGATTGCTTAGTCGATTTTGCAAAATACCTGCACAAATCATCTTTGTGTGTGCGTATATAGCTGTGCAAATAGGATATGGATGGACGGGAGAGGTAGCGTCTGCAGCAGTCCACTCGAAAATCACTTTAGCTTGAGCGAGTCGAGGGGCACTTAGTATAGTAGGTAGGTAGTAGCCGCTAGCTCCGTCAAAGGGAGGAGTGGAAGCATACCTGAGAGCAAGGATGCAAGTAACTGGACGAAGCCGTTGGCAATGGTGGCGCCGTGGGGGCTCATACCGCCGAGGGTCTGTCGGAATATTCGCACGGCGTAGTAGTTGAAGGCGTTGGCCCCGGAGAAGCGCTGGAAGAACATGAGGCCGCAGGTGATGCCGATGGGCTTGTACAGTCGTGGCGTCAGCATGCTGCTCTTGAACGTCAGCTCGTACTGCTTGGCCCGCGACGCCAAGATGTTGGTCTTTATTACCTTCGAAAACAATATCAATTACCGACAAACCTTGATAATCAACGCACGCCGCCGGCTGCTCGATCAAATCCTCTACTCTACTTTACTCGAGTCGAGTCGAGTCGAGTCGAGTCGAGGGGCTTTGTCGGGATCTGATTTGCGTGTACTCAAAGTCTCAAGTCTCTGGCGTATCAGCTCCTCCACTGATAAGACTTAGCAATCGCGGCAGACAAAGGAGCGATTAGGGATGCTCTCTCTGGCTCGGTCTCGACTACACCAGAACAACAGCTGCTCTCGAGAGCGCGCGCGATAAGCTCACGGCTGTAGGTGGCCTAGTGTGCATAATGCGCGGTTGGTAGTAGCAGCGGAATTAACGTACTTGCAGCTCGTGCCTGATGTCGACGTGAGAGCCGCGCAGCCACTGCAGCGAGCTCGCGGCCTCCTCGTCCTTGCCGTTGAGCACCAGGTAGGAGGGCGTCTCGGGGATGAACAGCGTGCCCAGGAACAGCATCGCCGGCGCTATGGCCACCAGCAGCGCGCTCTGGCGCCAGTTCAGGTACGAGCCGGCGATGTACGACAGCAGCACGCCCACGTGGCCCAGGACCTTCAGCATCGCCGACAGGCAGCCCCGAATCCCCGGCAGAGAGATCTCCGAGATGTACACCTGCCGAGGATCGAAGGAACAAGACAAATTAGCAAGCGAAAGTAAAGTTGCAGACGGCTGATCAGCGATATCGATTGTACCTGCGCGACCATCGTGATGACGGAGCAGCAGAGTCCGCCGATGAAGCTGGTGATGTAGATGAGCTCGAGGCAGGGCGCCAAACCGGTGAGGACCCAAGTGGCCGCGAGCGGCAGCGAAGTCAGTCGGAGCGCCAGCCGGCGACCTCTTCGCATTGTCCAGTCGCCGATCATGGCGCCGAACCACGCGCCCAGCATCGACAGCGAGGCTACCCACGAGGCTTCCTGCAGCGTTACCGAGAACGCCGTCCTGCAAACGCAAACAACCTCTCGTCATTGTTTTTGCTGCAGTCGCTCAAACATTTCTCTCTCTTTCTCTCAGAGTAGCTTTGGAATTCTTTTGTTTTTTTTTCTTTTACGAGGCTTTTTAGATAAAAATGCAGCGAGTTATAAATCAAGCGACGTTTGTGAAAAAAAATATGATGGATTGGCAGTGTGTGCCATATCTCGGGCGAAAATCAAGCTTTCACTTATTTCTTCTGGTTGGAAAAACTCACCAGGTGCCGTTGTTACTGGTCGGGTAGGGGTTGGGTGGTTGATTGCCAAGAATGGAGTCGAGCGCCGGCGAGGTGTAGCCCTTTGCCAAACCCGAAGACAGCGTTCCCATCGACAGCGCCAGGGTCGCCAGAACCTGTAACATATGCACAATGTAAAAAAAAGCTAAAAAGCTTGGAATTTTTGGGGAATCCTATAGGGGCAAGGAAAAAAATAGAGAGGCTATAAATCAGCAGTGCTAGTTACGCAGAGGCGAGAGAGCGCGCACGCGATGATAATTCAGCGCTAGAGCGAGGAGATGGCCAAAGTTTTTTAATCAACGCCTCATAATCAGGCGCTTGGCTCTCTCGCACTCTCGTAAAAAAGTATATCGATTAAAAAACGAGATAGCGAGGCGCAGCATGCGGTTCTATATCCGCAGTTGCTGCGGCTTATTCGCTTTCTCTCTCTGCGCGGATCTCTGCTGCCGCCGCCGCGCATATTGCCAATGTTTGCGCTATTACTAATTGCTCGCTAAATACTCTCTCCACCCCCGTACGCTCGCTCGCGACTTTACCTACAACTTTGAGATATCGCTGAGGTTTTGTTGTCGAGGTTATTAATCATCAAGACGCACGCAGATGAATGATTAATCCTTGAATATGCACATTAGCAGCGGACGATTAATGCCTCTCGGCCAAAACTAACATCAATAACGAGCTACTGCTGCTGCAAGGTGAATTGAAAGTCAAAGCGCGAGAATACTAATTTCATCTTATCTTCAGCCCAAAATTTCATCCGCCAGCTCTCGCTCGCGCTCCGGAAACTTTGGCAATGAAGGCCGCAGCGAACGGAGAATCGTTTTTTTTTCTTTCGCGCTTATCTTCGCACTCGCGCGCGGCGTTCATCAAAGCCAAAGCCGAGCGCGAATGATTAGATAGGCCAATTTTCATAAATCAACTTATTACCTCTCCCACGTCAAAGCCTGCCCGCCTGCCTCCGAGCACGTCGTTCACTTTTACACGCGTTGTTTTCTAATATATACATTCTACTTTCTTTTTTGTTTCCTGCTCGACAAAAAAATCATAGCTCGCGCGCGCATATATAAAAAAGAAGAATCGAGAAAGAAGAAACCCCCTTCATTATAATCCCGCACGATGTCTTCATTTTGAACGGAACCGGGCGGTCTGCAGTTTTGTTAAAATACACACTAACCGATCAACCGAGGCAAGTTTTTGCGCGCGCGGGCGGCCAGATTATTACAAATATTTGATCAAGTAGAATAGGGCTCGCTGCTGCTGTTTGCTCAACAATCGTGATTGCACCGCATAGCGGGGAAATGTTTGATTTGCGAATAAAGGATTTACGAAAGCTCGCGCGGGCTTGTGCGTGTTTGCATATTGATATATTGCAATATATAATCAAGCGCAATGATATATAAAGTAAAGCGAAATGGAAATGGACTTTGAACGGGCTACAGATAATGAAAAAGTTATAATGAATTGAAAGGAAAGCCGGCAGAGCGAGTGAGAGCGGCAGAGAGGTTTAATTAAATTCTCTATAGCCGCTTTTAACTCTTAATGAAGCGTTAATTCAGCAGCAAAATGAAATCGAGTGGGCGCAGTCGATTGTTTGTTTAAAGAAAATCTAATTTAAATCCGGCGCTCGTGGCCTACATTCAACTGCAGCTTGATGAATAAAATGAGATTTTCGGTGTATAATATAAAATAGGCTATTTGCGCGGCCGGGGCAAAGGCGCGCGGCGAGAGTAAGGCTAGCCGCAAATATTTGAGGTGTTGGGAATCGGGCGCGGTGCATCGATTGGTCGAACTGGAAATTGGCTGGGGATTTTTGCCATTCTCATAGTAGCTGTGGATGTATATAGTTGTTGCCGGCGACACGCGAACGCACTCACCTGGGACATGTGCTGTGGTCTACTGGCCGTCGACGCCATGTGCACGACCGTGGCTCTCGGGACTTTAAAGCTCGCGTACTCCTCGTCGGTCGTCGTTGCCGCTGCCGCTGGCGGTGCTGCTGCTGCTGCTGCTGCTGCTGCTGCTGCCGGTACTGCTGCTGGTACTGTTGTCACCTGAAACATCAATCACCGCAACACAGCGGTGAGGAGCGCCGGTCAGTCGATTGCGCTCGACACACTCCATCATTTACTCTCTCTGAGTGCTTTGCCAACTTCGCCTCGGCGCAGCGTTTATTTGCTGCCGCTGCTAAGCTTTATAAAATCGAGTGCATGCTGCAGTGTTGTGTAGGTGCGCAACTTTTCTACGGAAGATCAAAACGTGCAATAAGTTTCAATTGATAACGAGAGATCTCGCTCTCAAGACAGCGCAGCGGATATCTATCCTCGATATCTCGAAAACGATCATTAATTACGGCAAAAGGTCGCTATACTTCGCCGGCTTTCAACTCCGAAGAAATATGGAGCAGCGAGAGAGCGAGAGCGAGACGATGATCATTTGCTCGATTTTTCTATACCGCTGCACACAAAAAAGAGCCAACTATAGTTATAACTGACAGCGAGATTCTCTTCCGCTATATACTTTCTAAGCAATTACGTCTTTCCCCGGCAACTTCAGTCGTTCGCCATTTTAATATTTATGCGCGCAGCTACGAAAAAACACGTCCCCATACGCATGAATAATTAAAGCGTTTTACCTCCCAAAACGTCTCGCTACACGCCCTATACAATTACGAATTTACATAAGCACAACGCATCTGAACGCGCGCTCGCAATCAATCAATGGTCGCGATATAGGTTTTTTTGTGCATGCGCACACGCAGATTTATCGTCAAAGCTGCAATTGAAATTATTAAGCGATAATGCTACATAATAATGCAGTCGCGAGAGGTTTATCGAGTGCTCTCCCCAGTACTGAAACAACTTGTGCTTCATAATAATTTAGATATAAGATATCATATCTGTCTATCTATCGGCGTCAGTCTCGGCCATTTGGCGGGAAATACGAGTTTCAATAATTGCCAATTGCGCAATGTTGAGGATTTACGCAACGATTTTCACCTCAGATTTTTTATACCTGCTATACAATACGTAATCGCAGTGGTGCGATGACAAAAATCGCGCGACGACGATAATAAACTGTCGCTCGCTCTCTCTCTATCTTTTGCTGGCTTTTTCTTTGGAGAGGATTGTTGGCGGCTTAGCTTAGGTGCCAAGATATAATGGGATTCATGCGCGAGAGGGCCGAAATTCAATTGCATTTATGAATATGTAATGCGCCGTGTGCACGGGCTACGCGGCGGCGGCCCGTACGCGCGGGATGAGTAGTTGAGGCGTGCGGATTAGCCAGAGAGCGCTGACTTTCTCGCGGTCAGGTGAACTTTCGTCTCAACAGCGTGCGCGCGTCAATCAATACACCATATACTCCGTAAAAGTCTAATTGTTGTTTGGCAATCAGATTTTTTCTTACTTCTTTTTTGCCAACGGCAGCGGCGGCGAGTGACGTCAGCCGATAGAGAAGATCGACCCGCAGAGAGAAAAGAGAAGAAGAGCTTTGAATTGGAGAGTAGCGAACTTAATTACAGATTTTTCGTCCCGATAGCTGCATCCTCGCTCCGATACTCTTCGATTTTCAGCCCCTATGGAAAGTTTTTTACGCGACCTACTTGGCCTGCAGTCTCTAGCTAGTCTCTCTCTCTCTCTCCGGAGAAGGCATAGCGGAGGCTTTTGTCAGTTTTAGAATCTTAGGGGACGCCCGACGACGCTAAATTACTTAACAGCCAATTAATCTTTCGACACGGGCGACAACCAACACGATTTCTAACTTCAAACGCTCCTCGTCCTCCTCCTCCAAAAAAAAAACTAACGAACCGATGCGACGAGAACAGAAAGAATCGGAACAGGTGTGCGACTTTTGATAGTGGATTGCATAAAACATGCCCGCTCGATCTATATACATATATATACTTATAACTAACCGCCGCGACTAATCTGCTTTTAGGGTGCACTATGCAAATGCGTGTTGTAACGCGCTCTGCGCTATCTCGCACTACATCAGATGTCAATTGCAAAAGTAACTAATTAATTAGCTAATCTCAGCGCCCAAATTATCATAAACTCTATGATTTATCGGTGCTCAGCCATTGTGAAATACATATACATGTATACGCGTCTGTCTGTGCGACTTGTCCTCCTCCTGCTACTGCACTTACAATTAGCCAAACGCCCCAAATTTTTCACAAATCAAATATTATACTTATTGCTTTCACCATGAGTCGCCGCGCATTAGATTTTAGACGTGAGACAAGTGTCTTTGCACACTTACCAGTGTTTTTTACGATTAGCTGAAACGTATATCGCGCGCTCGCATCGCAATAAAAAAGATCTTATATGCGCACTTGTACAAGCAGATTTTTTTTATTCGTGCGTTGAGAGCCAATAATAGCACAAAGGATTCGCTCGACTTTGTTTTTTGCTTGTTGCGATAACAAGTATCGCGAGTCACGATTAGTCTGCTGCTTCCTCAAAAGTATCTCGAACGTTTTTTTAAATTTTACGATTTTTGAGGACTTTGGAGGATTTTACAAAAATCACGGTCGTTTGATATCTCTCGATTGCGGTTTGCGAGTCATTCAACAGACTTTGCCACGTTTTACCAGATTTTGCAGATTGAAGATTTTTATCTATTCGACGCAATCTGTAAATGATATTGCAGAAACAGTCATCAATATTTCAGTGTTTGATAACAATTTTAGTTTAGAGTTAGAAGGATTAAAGTTTTATTCGAGTCTTGGCAGTAATAGCCACTTTTTCATCGAACGACCCGGACAAATAAACGTATATTTCCTCATTTACGAAAGTAGCGGTGAAAATGGCAAGATCAAATTCTAATAATTTTCAAAATTTTTAGCTTTTGGAAATCGATTTCCATTGTCATTTTTGACACGTCAATTTCGGCTGAAAACGTAAAATTATCAAGAAACTTTTGAGTGAAATTATACAAATGAATTGCGTGTGGTGTGACAAACACGAGCGTGTGGAAAAAAATGCAACGGCGGGCGCCTTTCAATTAAAAGGCCGCGCGTGACGAGGTTTGTCAATTACTAGGTTAAAGCCATAGGCATCCAAGGCGCGTAAATAAATTAACGACTTTCGCAATGGTGGCGCTGTTATTAATTAGCGCCACTTTGCTACCTGCCTCTTTATTTCTTCCGCAGAGGGAGAGAGATAGAGAAAAAGAGCTTTCAGGGATTCGATTAATCAAAATGCGGACTGACTCTCTCCCTTTTTTTATCTGACAGCGGAGTAGTCAGATGAAGATTCGATTTTAGCGGGATGCGTCGACGGGGCGGAATTGATTACTGCCTACCGAGAAGTGCAATGACGTTTCCGATATGTCTGCGTAGATACTTCTCTTTCTTTCTTTTGGAGCTGTTGCAAAATTCTAAAATATCTCGCTATATTGCACGAATGTTTAAATTTTTTATGCGCGTAATCAAGCCGATCAAATCTCTCTCTCTCTCTTTCTCGGTCTGCTTGCATATTTGAATGATAATCCGTAAATTCCGATTCGCAAATTAAATCTTTTATGTAAATACTTGGAGCCGTTTAATACGCGTGTGAGAAAAAGGCATTTGAAAAACGCTCGTTATTAACGCCGTCAGCTTGGTTACGTCGTCGCCGTCTAAATTTGCAAATTTCACCCAATTAAAATATGGTTTTTTCGCAGAAAAAAAACAGAGAAACGCAATAACAAATTAATCTCCATTAAAAATTAATCGCGGAAACGCAAGCAAGTGAGCGTAGCTTTCTAGCGGGTATAAGGTAGTTGATATTTATTGCAAAGTATAAAATTTGCCGTTTGTGAAAAGACGAGTGCGCAGTAGTTTTGCAAGGAAAGGAGAGGAGAGGTTGTCGCGTCGGCGATCGAATAGAAAGAACGAGCGAACGAGCGACAAAAGTGTGTGCATCTTGAGCAAGAATGTGTTGCGGAAGCCCCTCGCGTTGTGTCTCTTGTAAACAGCCGGCGTCTCGGTCGTCGTCGTCGCCGCGAGGGGTATTGGTTACCATCGTCGTCGTCGCAGTGCACTTTTATGGCCCATACAGCACGCGCACACACAGACACACACTGCTTGACTGATCAAGACGTCGTCTACTATCGCTCGAGAGAGTTATTTCAAAGTTTCGTGTCCTCTCTCCCTCTCCTAGCTCGACCAACAACTGCAGTGTTCTTTGCAATAATGGACAGAAAAGTTCAACTTATCGGGCGGACACAAAAGAAACTTGCAAAAACTCTTTAAAAGTATGAAGCTTGCAGCAGCAGCAGCAGCAGCGTCGGCGGTCTCCGATTAATCTCCAACAAAGTTTCTTCTCTCTCTCTCTTGAACGAACGAAAACGACCAAATTATAAGGAGCTCGTAACTCACTCACTTTCGTGATAATCTTATATGAAGTATCGAGTTAAAAATGTTTGCGCGCGAGAGATGCTTTTTCTTCGGGAAAGAGAGAGAAGATGTTTGGAAAAAAGAAGAAGAAGAAGAAGAAGAAGGGAGAAAAGGTCTTGCAAGCGAGGTGCGCGCTCGAGCACAAAACTTCTTGCAATCCGCGAGCGATTTATCGTCGACATGACGAGTCCGTTTTCGAATTCAGCACATGCAGCGCAGCGCACATACCTAGTACGCCCATGGAAATACACGCCTGTTCGATGCTGCCGCACTCTCGCTCTTGCCCCTACCCGCGCCCGCGCCCGCCTCGCTAGCTCATGCTTTTGTCAAATATTCATTCGGCCTGTTTGCATTCAGTACTACTTCTATTGTTGACATCGATCCTCTTCTCCAACATGCCCAACTCTCAAAGCTTTGTTCACGCAACTTTGCACCGATACAAATATTTCTTTTTCCGCCGAGCATCTATATTCCAGCTGCAACGTCATTCAATTTAATCCACCACTTTTTTTCCTCTCAACTCATTTTCTTCTTACAAACGCGTCCTTCGCTGCTGCAACAGCTAATCTGGCGCGAGAATGAAAAAAAGCTCATTTAATGGCGACAGTCAACAAACTAATCATCGGATATCGATTATCAGGATCAAATGACGATCCGCTCATCAATCTCGCTAAATTCAGCAAACACGCTGCGCGCGAAAGTCTGGCTGATGCGCGCACGCAGAACCAGAGCAGATGACTCTCGAGTAGGGTTCGCTCGGAGAATCGGTTGAACCAGTGCGCGCGCTGATTTATACGCGCCCCGGCAAACAAACCTACCCTACAGCCCAACACTTTCGAGCGACGTGCAGTGTTTGCCCTCCGCTTACTTCCGCATTGATTACCATATGGCAAAACAAAAAGGCCCCAACTCCTTTCCAAACAATGAACAAGCGTCTGTGCATATTACTAAAAAAAAAGCAAGCGCCTCTCGCGCCGGAATCGATTTGACATTGGCCCTCGCTCTCTATATATACAAGCGCAAAACTTGGCATCATGCGCAACTGGGTCATCATCGATTTTCGCGCGCAACCGAGCTCTCGCACAAAATTTTCGTTCCCACGGAAGCTCCTTTTCATTAGCCATCTCTCTCCCTCTCTCTCTCACTACCACTGTTCGCGCGCGACAACAAACCTATACATTGTGATCGGATGTGTGTGCGCCTTCCGCTAATTGCGTTACCGGCTTTCGCCATTCCGAAACTAAATCACACAGAATAGTCCTACCCAAAAGAGAGAAAAAAAGAAATGAACGAATCCATCCGACTATATTGTCCGTGCGCGTTGAAAAAAAAAAGAAAAAATTTTCAATAGAGCGTGCACGCGTATACCATGCAACAATAGATGTGCACGCGCGAAATGCAGCTTTGTCCAGTTAGCCGCGCGAATGACGAAACGTTGCATGTGCGCGCGCGAGCGTTCTACTTTTGAATTTTCCTGCTCCTTTTTTTATTCTTTCCTCCTCCTCGTTTCGCTGCGCGCAGGACGTTTATGCAAAACAACGGTGCATCGCGGGGGGCTCATTACCATGATGCTTGATGCACTTCTGCGAGTGTGGGTAAACTCGTTCCTTCGTATTTTTTTTGTCTTCTCTGTTATTGTCGTTGGTGTAATATCGAGATGCAACGCGCGAATGTATTTTTCTTTCAAAGATAACGTAGCGTTTTTTGAGGAAAGGACAGTTATATATATATGTTAACGGAACTGCATTGCACGGAGTCGCAGAGCTGCTGCAATGGTAACATGTTTATCGCCGAGTAAATTGAATGAAAATGCGTTTACTCGGGCATTTGGATGTATTTTGAACGCGGTAAATTCATGCGAGTGCTAAAGTTCGAAGTGCATTAAATTAAACGTTAAATAACTCGGCGCGCTGCGGGAGCTTTAACAGCTCTGTTGAATATCATTGCAAATGCGTACATACGTTTATCCATATCTGATCAGAGTACCAAATAAAAACAGCTCGAGGAACTTGTTTTTAAAAAAGAGGTAGGAATTTGAAAAAATAAATAAATAAAGCGATCTCAATCTGCAGATAACGCTCATAATCAATCCACTTGATAATCAATCTTGGCTCGGCTACGCGCACGCTTATCTAAAATAGAAAACACATTAGCGAAGGTCACGTGACTCGGTGCGCGCGGCGGCGGCGGAAAAAGGCTGCATTAAATATATGAAATAAAAGGAAAGATAAAGCGGCGCGTCTGTGCGAAATCCCGTTGCATTGCTCCTATACAGTGCGCGGACGATTTACGCGCGTTCACGTTTTAAGGCTAAAAATTTGGCACAAGAAGAGCCCCTTTTGGTGTACGTATCGGGTATAAATAACGTAAGCGCGCGCGTTGCGACGCACTTGACACTGCAGACGAAGACGACGACGACGACGACGACGAAAAGAGCATTCCGAGGCTGAGAGTCTAATGACCGCAGATAGAGCTGATGCTGCTGCACTTTAAACTTGCTTTATCACAATAGGAAGCACAGCCGATATACTTCCGACTATATAAGAAGAGTTAGAAACGGGGGGCACGCGTGTACAAGTATATGGGCTGAAAATAGAGACGAGAGGGAGACTGGTTGTTGTTTTTCCACGAGAACGATGAGCCCTTTCGTGCGTTCCTTCGTTCTCTCTTTCACGCAGCAATATTCGCAAGATATATCGGTGATGATTATTGATTCGCCGGGCAGAAATACGGCGGACCGCGCGCGATGTTTCACGGAACAGCGCAAATTGAGTATTTCGCGAGTGTGCAAATATACTGCACGCACGAATAGCCGCGGCGTGCGAAGAAACAGACAAGTGTTAAAAAAGCTACGAGGGTGCTGCGTGTATTTTGCGTGAGAAACTCTGCTGCGCGTGAGACTGCCAGCGACCAGTTCACTCCAGCTTTCGACCCTGTAATTATACACATCGAGAGAGAAAACCGACAGAGAACGGAGAGGCCTTATTTTTTCCTTTTTTATTTTCGCGGAAAAGGGAAAAACTAGAAAGAAGAAGAAGCGTGGTGGAATTTGTAATAGCAGGCTTGGAGGGTCACGTGCGGGCTTAATTTCAGGAGATTTTGGTGGCAAGCACTAACAATAGACGCCAGCCTGCCAAGCCGCCGCCGCGTGTATTCTCGGTGTGACGATGGGCGTGCACCGCCGGCCGCAGATAAACTGGACTGCGCGCGAGCTGCAGAGACAATGAGAAAGAAAGAACGCCGACTACATACTCGCGAATGGAGCTTCGTTCAGCTCCATTGATTGTACGTGTGAGTGTTGACGGCTCGCCTTGACATTCGGCGCGATTTTCCACTTTTTTTTTATCCAAATGCAGTTTGCTGCAAGAAATATATTATTTATGTTGATTGATATAGGCTTATCGTTTTATTTAACGGACGCGCAGAGAAGAACATGAAAAATGAGCTTGATAATAAATTGCAGTTCGCCAAGCGCTAATTTGCATCTGCTGCAGCGGCCTTTTTAACATTCAAGTGTAGCGACGAACATTTTTAAAATGAGATTAAGTTCATTATTTTGAAAAAGGGATTTATCAAACTGCAGAAAAAAAATAATTCCCGCATAGAAGTTAAACGGCACGAAATTCCAAAATATTTCGTCTGCACACACTAGCACACCTTGAGGCAAAATATGACAAGTTTTTTAGGAACCGGAAACTTCCCTCGGCGCACAATTAAAATAATCCCGCAAGCACACTCGAGAAAGAGAAAACTTTTTTCCACTTGTCTGACTCGTGCATACATATACAGTTTAAGAATCTCATCCCGAAATCAAAACAGCCCTTACGTACTTCTTCTCTGACGTTAAATTGAGCATGAAAAAGCAACAGCGCACGAAAGAAAGTCCGTAAAAACGACGGAAGCGAAAGAGAGAGAGAGAGAGAGAGAGAGAGAGAAAGAGAGAAGGAGCAAAAAACGGTTGAAACAACAAACCCATCCTGGCCTATAAATTTTCAGACGCGCGACACGCATCGGGAAAAAGGCTTTTCCGGCTAACGGTCGTTCCACATCGTTATTACACGCGCGAAATCGTTATTCGGACAATAACGACGCCCACATCCACTTAATATTATACAATTCTCACCTGCCCTCCAACACGTCTTATATATTCAACGACGTTTTACTGTCTTATAACACTCTATTTTTGGTGCACAAGCCACAAATGTTTATTTTTACATTCAATTACGGTCGTGCGAGCGCGAGCAAAGTAATGAGTATAGCGCGGCGAGCGCGAGACGTCTCAATGGAACTTTGTGCTTCTGGGAATTGGCTTCGAGCGCGCGCGCTAAAGTTTGTGTTTCTTTTGATATGCGGCTAATCCGATTATACGAATTTTCTTCTGCTAGTGTTTATTTCCGTCTTTCGATTAATTTCACGGAAAATAATTCACAGGCAGCTTGTTTATCGGCGGGTATTTATAATTTTATACGTCGCGCCGTTGTAGCTTGTCAACAAAAATAATTTGTATTAGACGCGCAACCTTTAAGCTGTGACGATAATATTTCTGTGTCTATGTCGAAGATATTTTTTTCCGCAGCTATTGTGCGAACGTAAAACATTATCTTATAGTTGTAAATAACATATCTTGGCAGGCTAATCTTCGCGGTAAACTACACTTGGTCGAATATAAAAAAAAATAAGAAACCTGTCGAGTCGTTGATTTATCGGCTAATTCGAAAATACATTTTGAAAATGTCATTCACTAGCGGGCGCGCGCGTTTGTTGAGAATCTTCAGCGTAACGACTGACGCGCTCACTTATACATATGTGCAGGCAGGCAGGCAGGCATCAATTTGTTTCGGAAAAAAGTGTGATTACAGTTGTACTGGGTTTATTAGTGAATGAAAGGGAGAGTCGCCGCGTCTGTCGTGAGTCACATCATTGCGCGCCAGCAGCTTTTCCATCATACCAATTAATCAAATAACAACACACGCCTTCTCAAGTCATATGGCTCACCAATTTTTCCTGGAACAATGAGTTTTGGAAGACAAAAAAGAATCAGATGTGCGTATTTATCCGACATCAACAACACTAGCGCGTATTATACTGGGGATAAATCCGGCGCGCGTGGACATACTTTCCGAGAACGAGTTAAATATGTTTCTAGATCAGTGACAGTGTGTATGCGATGCTTACGAAACACACGCATACACGCACAGAGCAATCTCTCTTTCTCTCGCTATCTGCGGCGCCAACGAGTATTTAAATTATCTTCGGAATTGAGTGTTAATGTGAGATTTTTTACAAACAAGTCTACTCGGAGCGCCGCGCGCTACGACAGTGTAATTTCCACGAGCGTAAATCCATTGAGAACTGCCTGTGGCTCGTTTGTATAGCGCGTATGACACGTATAATTATTTGAAATCTAAAAAAAGAAGAAACGAAAGGAAAAGGAAGAAAAAAGCCTTGTTTATTACAGTCGCATGTATAGTTTGCCAGGCATACACACGCATCACGTCAAACGTCAGAGAGGGAGAGAGAGAGAGAGCGCAGGGCTTCCGCGTCTGTGTATATCAGGTAATACACGAGCTCTTTTCAAACTTACGCACGCGTGCTGAGGTTAATTAATACCTATAACGCTATACAACGCTGCAGCAACAAGACGTCTCTCCGCTGCTTCGGGGTTTATATTATAGAGACGAAGCGGCTTGCTTGCTTGCGTATATGCATGGCAGGGCGCGAAATTAATCAGCGACACGCGTAGCCGAGCAGCTGATAGCTGTGCGCCCCCCTAATTAAGCGGGCGCGCGGCGAGCTGAATTGCGTGCGTGCAGGCTGCAGCCTAGGCAATTTTAGATTTACGAGGAGCAGCCATCGCATGCGCGGATTATTTTGGCACTATACATACACACTGACAGACACAGCACAGTCATGCTCACTGCGGGCTCCCGTTTGGCAAGTTTGACAGGAGATTGACAATTTTTGCACTAAAATGGAATTAAAGGAAGACTGCGATTGCTGACCTTTTGCAAGGTGACGAGGGTTGAATCCTGCTTGGGCGTCATGCCTTTGGGCCATGCTCTGTCTGCTCGCAACTACAGCTACAGTCTTAGACTAACCACTTGCCACTTGCCGGCCGGATGACCATCGCCTTACTGACTGCACTCGGCTAAGCGCTCTCTTTTCACGCCGCCAGCTCTTCTCTCGCTCACTACCACTGCCTACCCCCTCTCCATCTCCGCATAGTCTTCGTCGCGCCGCCGAGCTCTCTCTCTCTCTCTCTCTCTCTCTCTCTCTCTCTCTCTCTCTCTGTCTCTC
>JAWWMK010000032.1:3703055-3743271 GCA_035047105.1 Galeopsomyia nigrocyanea | reverse complement strand
CTTAAAAAAATGTTACATATGAAAAAAAAAATTGTATGTTTAAATAAATCCATTGCGTAGATTTAGACGCAGTCTTAATATATTTGTTCACTTATTAAAAGTGACTTGATTCAGCAGGGGTTGTAGACATTATTATTATAAAAATATTACTTACATTTCTGGTAATAAGCTACTAGAGCTTTGGAGATGGCTTGTCTGATGGCATAGATCTGTGCAACGCGACCACCACCGTTTACCCTAACCCTGATGTCAACTTCTGAGAATTTTTCCTGCAAATAAAATAATCAAATTATATTTAAAACCTTGAAGAGGTGGAATCACAAATTGTCCATCATAAATTATTCAGTGAGATATTTTCTAATCATGGAAGATATTATTCGGAATAAGGGCATCATAATATTTGTCATAGTACAAAACCAAAGACATGAATATTCGTGCCAATAATAATGTGGTGAACATACCTTGCCTAGCAGCAGAATTGGCTCCTGGAGTTTGTACTGCAGGATTCTGGGTTCAACCAGCTCCAGAGGACGGCCGTTCACTCTCATGCATCCACGGCCTCGTTTGCAGTAAGCGACCGCTGTGGCGCTTTTCTGTCGAAAAGAAAATTTACGTTATTTTTTAAAAAGTGTTACGAAAGTTCGCGTTTATTTTACAATTGCAGTTAGAAATTAACCGTGTAAACACATGGGCAAAGAACACTGACACGCGAAAATCTTAACCTCTAAAACTCATGATTTTTCGACTTACTTTGCGTCCGAAGACCTGCACGGACTGGATCTGCTGCTTTGGTTTCTGCAACAAACAATAATCGTGTTGATTAAAAAACGTTACTTATCAATAAAAATCGTGAACTTTCATTAGAATTGTCGCAAAATAAAAACACACCTTCTGCATCTTGGTAGAGCACGTCGTGGAAAGATCGGAGTAGTTGCACTAAAACGGAAACGCGCGGTGAGCCGGAAAGACTACTGTAGTGGTACTCGTGCTGAGATGACGCGCGATCATTCAAATTTTATTTCGGAGCACGCGCGACTTGCAAGTTTGTCAACAAACGCGCATGTGAATATGTAGCCGGCTACGTCAAAAATTTATTTAATTTATAATTTTGAAACAGATATTACTACTAATCCTAGCTTTAATTAAAGAATTATAAGTTTTTTTACGAAATTTATGAATTTGAGAATACAGTTAAGTTTGATACACTAATAATTAGTTTTCTAACCTATGTTTAATTTTTAAACAATATAATAACGGAACAGTGTTAACAATGGATGAGAATATTGACAATCCCGAAGTTTATTTTGATAGCTATGAAGACTTGGATGTGAGTATTGTAGTAATAATCAATTTCAGTTTCAACTTTCTTTGCTATTTCATATATATTTAAGGTTCACCAATTGATGCTCAATGATAAACCTAGGACATTGGCTTACAAAAATGCAATATTCAACATGAAAGATAAGTTTGTCAATAAAGTAGTAATGGATGTAGGAGCTGGTACTGGTAATAATCAGTAATTGTTATTTTTCACTAAAACTCAATGTCTTGCAAATAATAATTCTCAATTTTGTTTCAATTTCCAGGAATATTATCTATATTTTGTGCACAAGCAGGAGCCAAGAAAGTTTATGCAGTTGAAGCAAGTAATTTAGCAAAGTTAATTTCTACAGTAGCTAAAGAAAATAATGTTGAACAAGTAATAGAAATCATAGAGAAAAAGGTTGAAGATATTAATGCAAATGAAGTGGAGAAAGTTGATATCATTGTGTCTGAATGGATGGGTTTTTATTTAGTGCATGAGGGAATGTTAGATTCTGTCATATTTGCAAGAGACAAATTTTTGAAAGAGGATGGACTTATGTTCCCATCAGTAGCTAAGATTTACACAGCTCCTTGTCAACTGCCTAACTTTAATGAATTTTGGGATGATGTTTTTGGAGTAAGCATGAAGTAAGAAATTCAATGATTGAAATTATTGATGTGAATTATATATTGTAATTTGATTGAATATTTTGATTTATCTTTTAGATGTATAGCAGAAAAGTACAGACAAAGTAAATCTTCTAAGCCAGAAATCTTAGTAATTCCTAAGGAAGATATTTTGGCTGAAGGTAAATTACTAGTTTGGCTTGACTTGACAACAGTTACCTCAGAAGAATTGGACACTTTAGGAATGGAAGTTGTATTGCCATGTTCTAAAAATGGTAAATATCAAGGCTGTGCTATTTGGTTTGATGTAGAGTTTCCTGATGAATCAGTATTATCCACTGATCCTACATTGGAACCAACACATTGGAAACAAACAGTTATTGTGTTACCTACATCTATCAATGTCAGTAGGAAAGAACCTGTTGCTTTTGAATTAAAATTTGATCGAAACAGTTCCAATCCAAGAAGGTATAACGTTTCATTTACAATGCTGGATGCTTCAGAAGTTTCTCATGATATTCCTTGTGATTGTTATATGACTAAATGTATTGTAACTAGGGAATATATAAAAAACCAGTCTGTTGAAGTAGATACATAAATTTTTTTATATCTACTATTTTTTTTAAATAAAATTATACATATAAATATATACAATTATTTACTGTAATTCACTTAGTTTTTACAACTTAAAAATGACTCCTTCTACTGTAGCTTTCCTTCCTACTTCTGGTACAGGTAAATTAGACATATGACTCTATAAAATAAATACAAACAACATTACTCAAAAAAATTTTCTAATTTGAAGATGACATTTTAATGATAACTTTTGATACTTACCTTTGCTGACTTATCAGTATAGTTCTTATAGCCAACTATCATACTGTTTGTAGTATGACTCCAAAGTAAATCCCCACAACCTTCTTCAACAGAATACCGAATCGCAATCACACCACCAAGTTTTTCAGGCAAATGTTGCAGGAGTCTAGAATCTGAAAATTGATATATTACGTGAATATAGCAAATAAATTTACATTCACTACTTTGTCAAGTTAAAAATACTTTTACCTATAAAATCAGATTGCATTGAATTGTGTAAGCTTGTTGTTGGACATTCAGTTGTTACAATGGAGTCAGCTATAGTTCGAGCTAATGTAGTTCTAATAAGATGTTCACCACAACCAGAAGTACTAGTCCCAACTGAAATATTGCCTTTGCTCGCCCAAGTTCCACAACCCCATACCCCTGCCTATTGAGAATAAAAGCTATTAGATGTAGTAACTCTAGAGTAATTATATGAAAATAAAATAAAAACTTGATATGAGTATTTACCTGTCCAACACGACCAGGATATTTTAAAATTATTCCTCCACTTGAACATGCAGATGCAATATTACCAAATTCATCCACACAAACTGCTCCTACTGTGTCCATTCGTTTTTTCAATTGCTAAAATTAATTTTTCTTAGAATTATCTCATAATTTACTTAAAAATATCAGCCAATATCAAATACCTGAGTTATTTCACCACTGTCTCCATTGTCACTTTCAACTTTCCTCTTGTAGTGTTTGTAAATTTTTTGAGCTTTAACTGATATTAAATTTTCTGGAGGTACAGTTTGAATTCCCATTTCTTTAGCCCATGCACTTGCACCAGACCCTACTAGAAAACTAAACATACAATAAAATCATTTATAAGACATATCAAACATTAAGTAAAATAAAATTGACTTGTATTACCTTGGTGGAACTCTTCCATGACCAATATCAACAGTCTGATGTTGACACAAACGTTTTGCCAGCTCGATAGGATTTTTAACATCTGTCACTGCCCCAACAGCACCATACTGAAGATTAGATCCATCCATAACACTTGCATCACATTCAACATTTCCATCGTAAGTGAGATTTGAACCATATCCTGCATTTGTAATTGGAGAATCTTCTAAGACAATAACTGCACTTACAACAGCTTCAAGAACATCACATGATTTTTGTAAAGATTCTATTCCCTATGAGTTATAAGAAAAATGTACACGATATCCTTTGATATTACTTGAAAATATTTAGATATCTAAAAGTATGTACCTTTTGACATGCTTCTTTACTTAACTTTAGGTATTTATCCTTTAAAGTTACCGAATGTTGTCCAGCTCCTTTTTCAAAAGAAATTATTTATAAAGATCAGTAAATAATATTGATGCTCTGCAAAATTTTTATTGAAAGAATTTAATCAAAAATTACCTAAGTGGACTGCAATAAATCCTTTACGTGATTTACTCATCTCACCCACGGAAATAATAATTAGAACTTTAAACAATTTTATGTAACATTACTCTGCAAATTATAGACTCATTTTATTCAATTTTTGTGTTACGATTACGACCATATATACAATTTCAATAATAAAAGTGAAGTGCTCTACAAAATAACCAAAATATATCGATTTAAATTCAAAGGCTCGAAAGGAAAATAGACAACTTCAAGGCAGAAAATTTCAACGGTTTTTAAACGCGCGCGGCGAGATTTAATTTAATGGGGTTATGTTTACATCCAGTTTATATGCATTTTGAAGTGTAAACAAAGAAAAATAGTGCGACAATGAGTTGTATAAAGTTTGTAAGTAAATAAATAAACGTGTATAAACTAAAAAATTACCAAATGACGTAACATAGTTTTAACTTTGTTGTAACGTTTTTTATGAATTCAAAATTATAATTATTATTTTTCAAATATTAATCAACTCAACTGTTTTTTCTTAGCCAAGTTCTAAAACTGATTTATTGAAGCCGTCAAATAAAGAGAATGCAATTGACTATAATAAAGTCAGTTCCCAGTTAATATCAGCAGCTAATCATATATTTGGGGAAGGTAAATGGAGTCATTCAATTACAAATCAATCACTGGGTAAGTTTTTTTTTCAAAATTTAAATTTATTCTTGTTGACTTGATAGCAAGAAATATTATTTGAAATATTAATTCTTCTAGACTATATTGAATATGTGGCTGGTAAATACCAAGCAGGATGTTCTTCCATAGTTAGAGTTCAATTGCAAAATGGAAATTTCCATGAAGATGTAGGGTACAGTTGTACAGAAGGTTCATCAAAAGGATCAGCTATACAAAAAGCAAGATTAGTGAGTCATCAAGAATGTAATTAATTGTTACTTTTTCTTTTACTTCAATTAATATATGTCATTAAAATATTTTCTCAAGGGCTCATGTAATAGTGCTTTCAAAAAAGCTCTCATGTGCTTTGGTAAAGATATCACTAACAAAATAAATAAATCACCAAGTCGTCCAAGCAGTCCTATGCAACTTGAAGTAGAGATTAGAAAGATTGAACCACTACAAAGTGTTCCAGTGCAAGATAATGGTCAGTCATGCAGTGACACTCAAAAAACTAGTAAGAACATTTTATTGATAAAATGTTTGAAAACTGTTTTGACATATGCTATATGTTTTATTGTAGCAGAAACATTTGAAGATTGCATACCAATGTCACAAGCTGAGGCATTAATGGATATTGCAGCCTTTGATCAAATATTTGATAAAGATCAAAACTCAAATACTCTTGATTCAGTTAAATCAGGTATGGATATTTGTGTCTTGTCAAGAATGCATCATTCTAGATAGATTCAAGACTAAAACTTATTAATCAACATTTTTATTTGCATCAAAACAGAAAAAGATAAGAAAAATCCTGTAAGCAATGGAATTAGTAAAGAACCTGAAGTAAGTGTTTCCAAGCCAACTACATCTACAGCTACTGCCAGTGTAGTAAATAAGGAATTCAAAGTAAACACTAGCAGTGGTTTAAACAAAGAAACTAAAATTGAAGTACCTAAACTCGCTGTTTCTACAGGTATGAGATTATATCCAATTAAAATTAATGTATGCTATAAAAATGTCAATAACTTTATTGATCTGTCTTTCTGTTGTGTTTCTTCATCACAGCAATGACTGAAGAAGAAATGAGACTGGAGAGAAAGAGAAAGCAAAGAGAAATGCAAGAAGAATTCAAAAGAAAACAGGAGTCTAAGAAGAAGATGGGAGACAATGGGAGTAAGCCGACACCAAATCCACGTTATTAATAGTCTGGTACACATCTCGTGCTTTTTATTTATTTTTATTCTACGTTTTAATTGTACTATGGCATATACATATATATATTTTTTTTAGAAAATTCTATTTAATCTAGGATAGAGAAAGTTTCGCGAACGTGTGTAAATAATAATTGTAAAAAAACAAGCAATTTAGGTTTTCTTCTAAGCGACGCTTTTATTACTTTTTATTTCTTTGCAAATTGGACAACCGCACACATTGTTATGAAATAAATTAGATCAGCGCAGCAGAACAAAAAAAAAATAAATAAATAAAGGAGAGTGAGAGAAAAAAGGGGCAAATTGCTCTCTGATTTAACATGCCATCCTAACTCTAAAAAGAAAGTGGGCGAAAGCCGCGTTCGCGCTCACGCGAGAGAAGGAGAGTAAAAGGAACGTAACGAGAATGCCAGGCAGCAGCAAACGAAATTAAATAATGTGCAGCTTTCCTTCTCTTTCTCTCTCTCCCCCTTCGTTCTTTTTCCTTCTGCCCTGCAACACATGGGTCGTTTGGAGCTAAACGTCCACTTCATTGGTTAAAAAAGTCGCTAACGAGCGCGTGTTTTGAAAATTCAAGTGGCTTGATAATTACAACAGTGTGTGTGTGTGTGAGTATATGGATGTGTGTGAGGGAATACGACTAAACGCTTTTTTCTCTCTTTCAAGCTCTCTGACGTCACTGAGGCGCGCGCGGTGGTGGAAAAAAAAAAGTCATTCTCTTTTTCCCGTGGAAAAGTCTCTCTCTCTCTTTCTGGTTCTCGTGTGCGGGTGAATAAACCAAATGCGCTCTCCTACGTCATTTGGCGCACTTGAAAAATAAACCTCGCACTGCGCTCCGCGACCAGGTCACACACACACACACATATACGCGACACATTTTTTTTTTATTCATTAATCGCCTTCTGCACACACACGGGCGTTAATGGGCATCGAACGAGCCGTCGCCGCCGCCACCGCTGCGTACTTTTTTTTTTTTTACCCCGGCGAGGAATGATGGACGAGTGGATGTTTTATGAAGGTTTTCGTTCGCCGTATATATACGGCAAAAGATTGTTTTTGCCGATATATATCGGGCCCGCGAGAGTAGGTATAATAAAAGTCGGCAAAGTGGCTCGTAAAGGGGGGGAGAGAGAGAAGGCAAACATGCGACTGTTTTCAGTTTGCTTTATGAATGAGCACGCGCGTAATGGAGGTCGAGCTTCGCTCGCTCGCTAGCTCGCGTTAAAAATTATTGTAGAGAGCGCGAGCTTGCAAGCTGTAAAGTGCAAACGTGTTCTGAATATACATGGAAAAAAAGAGAGAGAAGATATGTATAACACGCGCAGAGAGAGAGCAGCTATCTACTTCGAGCAGCTTGTTTAAATGAAACGAAATTAAAGTGCTCGCGCGAGCAGAGCATTATCTAAACGTCGCGTGATTTATAACTCCCACTCTCCCACCCTCCCCTTCTCAGTGAGGGTATAAGCGTTACTACGATTTAAAAAAAAAAGTTTATTGTTATTGCGCGCGGGAGGGAGAGAGTAAAGCGCAGCGTGAAGCCGCAGCGGATATGAAAGAGAATTATAGTTTTAATACCGATAATTTCGCGGCGTGCACTCTGCTGCTCTGATTCGACAACACGTACTTTTCAAGTCATCAAACGCACACACACATACGGACACGAACACGCGCGAGTGGAAAACTTTTGTAATCTGTTGTGTGTAGGGGGAGGGTGGGGCAAAACGGCACCCTTAGCTGCTGTAAACTCGGCTAAAATCTTAATAAAACGGTATTCGTTGAAGTAAGCCCTACAAAAATCTACCGGTTTTTATTTTTATTTTTCGTACGTGTTTTCTGCTATAAAAATCAATTTTACCAAAATGTCAAATTTCGGAACTCTGAAAAATGTCGGGGCAAAATGGTCCCTTAAATTTAAAGACTTGTAGTTTCGTTGATTTTCAATATTTTTACACCTAGTTTTTGGTAATTATTTTGTTTTGGTAAGAGCTTTAATTTGGTTGGTCGAACGTTTGATTTCGTTGAATATAACGCCATCTACGGTCATTTGAATATAGCCATTTTTTTTTTCATGAAAAAAATCATCAATTTATTCCGATTTTCTTTTTTTTTCAAGACATCTTTCATGAGGAGGCCATTTTGCCCCGAGTGAATTTTTTCGTTAAATCGCGACTCTAAAATCTTGGTGTTGATGAAAATAATTTTTGAAAACGAAATTGGAAAGCTGAAAAGTCAACTAATAAGAAAATAATTTTCCAGAAACAACGGAAAATGAAGAACTATCATTCCTTGCTGCACAAAGTTTAGCAGGTGCATGACGAAAAGTGTATACAAAAAAATTCAAAGCACTCTAAAAAATAAGGGAATAATGTTTAACAGGTCGCCGAATAGCGCATAATGGTCGGTGCACTATCCTTGTCAATATACTAGAAACCCAGATTTTTTAGCATTACCCTTCATAAAAAAAAAACGTCAAGGGGGCCGTTTTACCCCGAGTGCTATTTTGCCCCACCCTCCCCTACATGTTTTTTCTTCTAATAATAAAAAAATAAAAAAGCAGAGATAAACAGAAGGGCGTTGTTGAAATTCCATCGTATGTACAGAGAGCACATTGAAAATGTAGGTTTCAATCAGGAGCGCGCGGCAAAACAATCTGCTCGATGGAGGAGGGTAGTAATAGAGCCGCACATAGCTGCTGCTGCAGATCGATATATAGACGACTTACAGTCTAAGTGATCCTCTCGATGCATTAGCAACTGCATCTCTGCAGCAGCAGTCGGCTCGCTCTCTCTCTCTGTGTCGTTGTTTAAGGCCGAAAGCTACTTGGCCGAGGCAACGGATAATCAGATTATATTCGAGTCCATCTCACTCTCTCACTTGCAATCTGTGCAGTGTGTGTACGCTTTGCTGCTCAGTTGCTGCTGCTGCTGCTACTGACAGATCAAAGGCATTGCCGATGATTATCAGAGACTCTCTACTTCACTCCCTGCTCTCTCTGCTCATTAATTCCTAGCCGCGAAAAAATGCGAGCTCACGCGATGACCGTCAAACGATGCGTGCGAGCGCAATTTAATTTCGAGCGCGCAAAGAGAGAACAAAAAAAAAAACATATCGTGCTTGCTCGCACGCGCTAATTATAAAGAGTTTGTCGTCGGGGCGAGTTGTTGTTTCTTTTTTATCCTTCACGTGTGCGTAATTTCTCGCGGTCTATTGACTTTGTACACGCGATATGATTAAATAACGGGAGGGATTTTCCAGTTTTTTTTTTGGTTCGTAAGCGTTCGAATATTTTTTCGTAATTAGCGAAATGCACGCTTGTTTGTTTGTTTGCGAAATAAGAAAGTTGATTTTTTTTTGGACTTATTCGTTTGTGTAATTAAGGAAAGATTTTTTTTTTTAGAAGTTATTTTTTCCGGCAAACAATCTTTCCTCTCGCAGTAACGCAAACTCGAGTTTTCCTTCGAGGACGAAGAGCCGCCGTCGCTTCTACTGCGCGGGAAAGTTATTTTTTTCAGCACGCGCGCGCTCCCAGCAAAAATAATTAATTTTTTTTTTTCATTTTTTCGAAAGAAATAAAGAAGTGATAAATTAGTCTCGAAGATTGCGCATTTTTCTTGTTATTTTCGTTTGAAACAGAATTATTATTACTTTTCGTGGAAAAGGAGTTCGTTCGCGCGAGCTTTTTAATTGCTTTCTTTTTCTTTCTTCTTCTGAATTATCGATTTCATTCGAGATTCATAAATATCTTTTTACTCGGAAGCGATGTTATTAAAGATTCATCGTTTTCTATTCGCAGTATTCGATTGCCGTTGTTTCGCCCGCAACGGATTATTTACAGAGAAGATACCGCGAAATCAATTTGAAGGCTAAACCGTAGAAACGCAATTGTTACAATCTAACTTTAGGCGTGCGGCTTGGAGGATTCTCACCTGAGTTTGAAAGCTCAAATTACTCGAGTGATTTGTGCGGCTGTATATATGTACCTCAGTGCTTCAATATTTGTTTGTAAGACGAGTTTACGTTCTATCCAATTACTGAATTCTTAAGTAAAAAAAAAAGAAACTGAAACTTATTTTGACAAATAATACAACTCGCGTGAGAAAAACTATTTCACCAGCAAACACGTAACTCCGCTGAGATTTCGAATTAATTTTCAGAAGGAGGAGGAAAAAAAAAATTCAATATAAATTGACGGACTTCCAAGGCAAGTTCGCGATTCAAAGGTTTCGAGAGACGGTAGCAAGCATCAGCAGCAGACTCCTTGTGAGCCAGAGCCCATCTTTATTTATCAGAGTACCCGCGTCCTTAATTCCCAGCATCCGGTTTTGGTTTTCAACGACCGTACACTCGAGCTTCTAGCTTTCCATCTTCAATTCTCAAACGCTTTCGTATACTATCGCTCTATTTTCAACTCCGTGCTTGTCTTTTCAAGGAGTTACGTTCATTTGTCAAAAAAAAATTTTTTTTTTTAACGAAGCAAAAATCTTTTACAAATAATTCTTGTCGCAATTTGGCAAACTCCGCTCATTCTAAAGTAACCCGTCTATACTATGCAATCTCTTTCTCTTTTCCAGGAAAAATCAAAACCCACGTAAAATATCACTCAACCCTCAGTGTAGCAAGTATCCAACATCCCAAACGCAATTCCATGCCAAAACCAATAAAAAAAAAAAGTCGCTCGATACGCATCGAGTATCGAAAGCTCATCCTCACAGTCAGCGCGAAACAAAAATAGTCAAATATCCGCTCGCCACGTAATTAGCAGGAACCTCTCCCCCCAAAAAAAGAAGAAGAGAAAGAAGTAGTATAAGAAGAAAAAAAAAGAAGTGCCTACCGCGCGAGAAGTAGATATAGCCCGAGGCAAGCAATATTTGCCTGTCTGTGCTTTCCTCACTCTCTCCCTCTCTCTCTCTCTCTTCGCAACTCTTTAACCGCTCAAGGCAAGCTATTGCCTAAGGGCTGAGGGATGAGTTCAACCGCCACTGCTAACAATCACGTAGACGGCCTCCTTTCCTTCGATGCCCTCGCTCTCTCCTATATATTTATGCCGAGTAACTTTATCTACCTTACGCATTTACTACTTCTTCTTCTTCTTCTTCTATTTTCTCCTGAATTTTGTTTTTATCGTTCAACAGCCAATGAAAAGTAAAAACGTAATTTAACAAGCGTGTTTACAAGTTGCAAATTTTTTTTTAACGTTGGAGACCTCGCTCGACGTTTTTTTTTTTATATTTGCCGTCCTCGAGTTTTAAAACGCGAATGAGAGAGGGATCCCTCGTGTATTATATATACATGTGTGCATTGCTGTAAAAAAAAGAAGGAAAAATCACGCCGACAGTTGATTAAATTAAGCGCGCTGCCTGGATTATTTTCGACTTAACGCGTTTTTACCACGCGAATCAATTCGAGAGTAAAAAAAAAATAAGAGAGAAGAAACTTTGATTTATTTTAATATCTTTTCTTTTTTTTTTTATTCTCGTGTGCCGAGGAGGGGTAAGAGGGGAATGGCTACTTTCTATACGCTATTGACTCTCTTTCTCTCTTTTCCTGTTATTTTCGAAAAAGTTTTCGGCCCACACATACGTCATGGGCGCAGAGCAAAGTTTGCAAAGGCAAATGGACGAGTTATTCAATCTTCTCACATAAATTTTACGAAATACTCGCTACTGTGCTGGGGCTGTGCTCTCCCATCGGATATTCTCGCTATTTCATGAATTTTCGCCCTTACCACTACTGAAATTTCCACCCACAAGCTTTTCTCTCTGTCGCTCGCAAAAATCGTTCAAATTACTACGCGACGAACAAAAAGAAAAAAAAAAAGGCCACGCACACATACATACGTAAATTAATGTCATGCAGGCCAGCGTACGTCAAAGTTTTGATTTATTGGCAAGAATCTTCGATAAATAATTGGCCATATCCACCCTACTCATCTGCGTGCATCTCGTCGTCGTATAGATATATGAGCGATTGAAAAAAAAAAAAAAACAACGTACGTTGGGCAAATGCCGCGCGATGGAAATCAATCACGCAACTCTCTCTTTTTCTGTCGCAATCCACTCACATAAACAACGAGATGGGGAAAAAAAGGGGATGGGGGGGTATGAAAATAAAATAAATTACGCGACTTTATAGCCATCCCAAACATAAATATACCTATCTATCTACCTATCTATCTGGCCATTCGTTTCTACGTTTCGATGTATATAGATCCCGCAGTTTTGCAGGACGTATAGCGTCGAAAAATTTTTATTAATGGCATTTCCCCTCGATTTATTTTCGCGCGTCTCTTTCGTCGGATCGCGAAACTTCTGCGCAACATCTTTCTCCTTTCTCTATATGCCATACGATATGCAAGATACCTTACGTACATTTCAAAGGAAAAAAAAAATATATATGTGTATGACAGTTCTTTACCTTCATATTTAATATAGCCGAGCTCTCTCTCGTATAATATTATACACGCACAGCAATGAAATGTGCAATTACAAGCAAGAGAATTTTTCCATTTAATAAGCGAGGAATTTGGCGCGGAAGAGGAATAGGAGGTAATGAAAATCATTGTGGCATTTGTTTTCAAAGCCGAATAACAAACATATTCCAGAGGCTTATATACCGTGGAATTCCCCGACTATTTCGGTGGCTGGCTTGGCTTGGCTTCCACTCTCTCTCTCTCTCTCTCTCCCCCTCGGTTCGCAGTTCACCCAGGTAACGGGAATTACCGGCTTTTCCCGATTTTCCCGCTCGATGCTCACCACCACCAACCGCCACCGCGACAAATGTATTTATGGACTAGAGAGAGAGAGAGGGAAAAAGATGAATTTTGTTACACCGCGGGAGATCCCCCCAAAAAAAAAAATTACCGGTTTTTCCCCGTATGGATAATACATATATTTTTTTCATCTTCCGCGTCTGCACGTGCGATATAATATTGATTACCCGATACACGTGTATACAATCGGCGATGAAAGGAAAAAAACCAAATATATCTTTTTGAGCGCGCGATTAATCAACGAAGGCTCAAATTGAAAAGGCGAAGTAGTAAAAGCGTACGTATAGTCGGACGCGAGAGCGCGCGGGGAAAAAAGCGAGCGCCTTTTAGAATGTCAATCCATTGAAGCTACAAAATTGAATCGTCAATCTGGCGTTCGCAAATTAAAAAATCGCCAGCGTAAATAGAAGAGTGAGGGGAAGGTAGGGAGAGGCACGTGTATCGCGCGTACAAAGAGAAAGAAAGAGAAAAAAAAAATTCAAGTAAAATCAGAGAGAGAGAGAGTCGGCTTCTAACGACACTTCAATCCCTCATCCCCGGGCATAATGGAAAGCAATCCCTCTCTCGTTTTACTTTCAGAAAAGGCTCAAAATCCGTCGTCGTCGTCGTCGTTGTCGTAAAACCCCCGCTACTTACTCGGGGGGTGGAAAGCGAGGTTGGTCGAGAAGGAAGAACATCGTCAACTGTGAACTTTTGCCGCGGCATGAACAAAAAAGGAGAGAGAGAGAGAGAGAGAAAGAAAAAAAAAACGCAAGCTTTCGCGTAAGAAAAATTACAGGTGAGCAGAAAGAGAGAGAGAGAGAGCTCAGCTTCCTCCTCCTCACTTTGTCCCAGGGGCCAGCTTATAGCCACACCCTTCTCGTGGCGCGCGCGCGAAAATTTTCAATTAACCCGGCCACTAGTGTGCCGCTGACGTGTACCTCTGACGAAAATAAAAAAAAGAAAAAGAAAGAATAGAAGTCACGTCGAGCTTGGTGTGTCAAGCTACAAGTAAACGACGAAAGAAAAAGACTACAAGTTTCGTTTGGTCGTCGTCGTAGTCGTAATGGTCGTCGTTGTTGTTGCGATAAATAAAATAACGCAGGGAGAGAACCGAAGGAAATGTACCACGTACACAGCGAGCGAGCGAGTGAGAAAGTGAGGGAAAGGTGGCGCCGCAAGCGCCGGCAGCAGCAGCAGCAGCTAGCTAGCTCTGAAGCTCGTCGAAGCCGATCCATAAATTCTCCCAGGCCCTCTCTCTCGCTCGCTCACTCACTCACCCGCCTCCTCGCTCACTCGCGCAATCATTATTATGTCACACGAACACGTGAAAAGAAAAAAAAAAGCAGCAGCAGCCCTTTCACGCCGATTGCCTCCGACGTATCTACCTACCTACCGCCAATTTAATAAGGACCGAGCTTGCGCCGCGCTGGTTTGTGTATGTGATAAACAGCAAAGTTTCGTAGGACCCTACGACGAGTGAGAGAAAAAGTTTCTCCCTCGAGCTTTCACACTCTCTTTCTCTCACACTGTGTATCGTTTTTACGAGTATGTTTCACGTCGAGGATTATATTGGGATGGGGGGTGATAACCTTTATGATACTTATCCGCAGAGCTTCTTCTTCTTCTTCTTTTTTTTTAATTGTTTGTCGCGTGTCGTATACTGATTGAAAGGAAGGGAGGATGAGGCTTTCATAGAAATGTATACTCGGCTCGAGTTGAATGATTCATTCGACTGATTTATACTTGAGTGAAAATCCTCCTATATATATACACTTTACGATGCAAGTTTTATTATACACGAATATCGTAGAGGAGGAGGGGTAAAAATTGAAATTTTTATTTGAACATCTTAAACTTGAATGGCCGGCAGCAGTTTCGATTATTATTTCAAGAGAAGCGACAAATCTTATAAAATTCGATTATACGCTGTAAATTCTTCTTGACGAATCGCGTGCATTATTTATCGCGAGAGAGATAGAGAAAAAAAAAGAATAAAACAACGAGATAAAAACAAAAGAGAGAAGAACGTTTTCCTAAACGTTTCTTTCGTCCAAGCCAAATTTGCGGCGCGCGTGCGAGCTCTACGTGAGGATGATATTTCACGCGAGTAAACAAATTGCAGAATTTATAGAGATAATTCTCGTGCTACTGCTCTCTCTCTCTCTCTAAAAAAAAAGACACAAGAGATTGGGTGGAGGGGGATCAAGCGTTGATAAGAGATCACATGTGTGTGTGTGTGTGTGAGGTGCGAAACGTGTTGCCAATGAAAAAAATGACATCGCTTTATTTTCCAGACCCCACCCACACTTGACGCACGAGCGAGCACGCATCACGCACATAAATATTAAAGCGATGAGCGTGGCCGATAAAAACCAAAACTCGCTCATGAGAATGCGAGCATCGTTTGTCGCGTTTGTTCGATGCGTATAAGTAGTTTCGCACGTGTTACAAGAGGGTGGGGGGATAGGAGACAAAAGAAGACATTAAATCAAGGAGCTGGTCGTCCGTTTTTTTTCCTCTCTCTCTCTCTTTTTCTCGGAGAGCAACGCCAAGTAGGAAAAGCAGAAGCAGAGTCCCCAAGGGCTACGAGATAGGAAAGGAATTCGAATTGTAGTTAGGGGGGTGCGAGCCGTTTACGTTTCGGTGTTTAGCCAGCGAGAAGCGGAGTTTACTTCTTTTTAAGTGAATCGTAGGTGGTTTGTTTTATTTCTCCGGAGAGGGCAGGCAAAGAAAAAGAGAAAAAAAAAGGCCCTAAGTGATTGCTAATGCTGTCCTATAACAAACTCTCATGTGTGTTTTTTCCACCCCTCGGAAGAAAATTCCAAGTGTCTCTTTAAACATTCATCTCGTCAGCGTGGGTGAGATCTATTTTTAAAATGTCGTTTAGCCTCGCACACCGAAAAAAAAAAACGAGAGCCCCACCCTTCGCAAGAGAGAAAGAGAGAGAGGACACTCCACATCGATGAATACAAGAAAAACGAGCTGAGCCGACCGATCATCGGCATTCCGAGTTGGGGAGGAGAGAGAGAGAAAAAAAAATAACATCGACGACGCGCGTGAAATATTGGCATCGATTAAGCACCCTCCTCCCTCTTTCACTCTGTCGTGAGAGAGGACATTCCTCGGGATACGCTTGCTCGCTCTCTTGGCTAATTCATTCGACTGCGTGATATCATTTGCACCAGAGCGACAGTCCGGATTTGCTCGTCGATGACTAATTGGCAAACAGAAAAAAAAAATTCTTCTCTCTCACACTTACCAAAAAAAGAAAGAAAGAAAGAGAGAGACAAATGACTTTCCAAACATTCAACCATCATCGTCATCTTACAGGGAGGTCGTAAAGAACGAAAAGGGTGGTAAAGAAAAAAAAAAAGACGTTAAAAGCCAACAAAGTACAAAAATATATATACGTATACACACGTACAGAGATGGTATATACATATATATATATTTTTTTTTGAGCAGCGCGAAAAGGAAAGGGCGCGGTGTGTTGGTATAGGAGAGCTTGCCGCTGCTGCTGTGGAGAAGGAGGGCACGACGCGCGCGAGTGATGCTGGGAATGACGTCACGTTGCTAAAGCGACGCGCCGCGGCAAGAGAGAGAGAGAGAGAGAGAGAGCATGCTGCTGCTGCTGCTGCTGCTGGGTCCGCTTGCGAGAGATCAATAGCGCAGCGCGCGCAACGCTTTTGCTATACACTACCCCCTTCTTCTCTACCCTCGCTCCCAACTCACTTCGACTGCTGCTGCTGCTGCTAGAGCCGTTCAGTCCAGGATACGACGCTCTAGCAAACAGATCGTCGTCGTCGACAGCATCATTCTCTCTTCCCTCTCTCTTTCTCACTCGGATATCTCCGTCTGACTTGACTTTTGGGTTGTTACCTTTTTTTTTTTTGGCCGTTGGGATCTATTACATGTGCCGCGGGTATGAGAGGTCAAGAGAGCGCGCAGGAGGCTGCGCCCACGGAGGATAGCGACGACGACGAGGAGGAGGAGGAGGAGGAGGAGGAAGCCGATAGTGAGAGTAAATTAGGCGGTAACTTGCAACTACCGCCGATCAGTTGAGAGAGAGCCAAAGAATCGAGGAGGGGCTGAGGGAGGAACTGGCGTTCCGCAAGCAAAGCTCCTCGTCGTCGCCGTCGCCGTCGTCGTCGTCGTCGGCGCTAACGGCCTGCGTCGCCGCCAACGTCGTCGTCGTCGTCGTCGCCGCCGTCAACGCGGCGAACTCGTCTGGCCGCCGCAGCAGCAGCCGCAGCAGCCGCCATGCCAGATCCACGAGAGCAGCACAGCCCCTGGCATCCAGCACAAGCCTAGGACTTCACCATACTCCAGGTACTCCTCTCTCGTCCCAGTCGTTATACCGATTTTCTATTTAACACGCTGACATACTTATTTTTCTTCTTCTCACGTGTGTCTGTGTATTTGTGTGTGACGAAGCTTTTTTTTTTTTAATGTATGAGCTTTATATCCGATTGAGAATTTTTTTTTATAGCGCGCCGCGTAAGCAACTTTTCTTTCTTTCTTTTTTTTTACGAACTTACGTGTGCGCGGTTAAAATGATGAATTCTTTTCCGGTCGCGACGAAAAGAGAGCGAGAGGGAGAGAGAACCCGGCCGCGCTCGCAAATCTATTCCGCGCGCGGCGTTCAGAAGCTAGAGAGGAGGAAAAAAAAAATAAAAAGCTTTCTTTTTTTTTCTTTTTTTTTGTTGCCGTTCAACTTTAATGGATTCTCTTTGAACTCTCGGCTAGATTATTGTCGCCGGTATGGAGATTCCTTTTTCATCTCTCTCTCTCTCTTTCTCTCTTTCGCGGTGCTTCGATACGAATTCGAAATAAGTCGTATGGAAATATACGCGCGGAACGAAAATAAAAGATTGTTGCGGAACGTATGTGCGCGATTAGCTAAAAAAAATAAATAATAAAGATGAAAATCTCGATATCGTAACAATATATGAATCGTCTGGCCAGTTATATCGCCCATAAAAATTTCATACCTCTCTCTCTCTCTCACTCGGCCACCCTCGCCCCAGGGAAAGTTTAGGAGTCACGCGCGCGCGCGCTAAATGTAATAATAGATATTTATCAGAAATCATTAATCTCGACTCGATTACACTACGGTGATAAAGTGGCTATATAAACACATACACACATACACATACACACACGAGCGTAAAAGTGAGTTTATGAATTATCAGATATTCATTTAGCGCTACGTGTGTATATAGAGAGTTAGATAGAGATACGCCTCGCAAGCTCCATAACTCCGTGGCAATGCGTACGTGTGTGTGTATGTGTGTGTAATGTGTATGTCTGGTGCAGTACAGCAAGAGCAAGAAGTACTTACTGAAGCTCCAATCTAATACATCATCTCTTCTCTCAGTTTTTGTTTCGCTCGTGAAACAATGTGTGCATGTATGTGTGTGTGTGTACGTGTGAGAAAGCTTTACGCAATAACGTATTGCCATTCCGCGGACGTATAGAGATATCAGAAACCGGCCGATTGTCTCTCTCTCTCTCTTTTTTTTTATTCCCTTCGGGAAAGTAGTATAGTCTACTGGCCGTTGGCTGCTTGGAAGAAATTGCGATGTGAATTACGAGGGCAGCAGCCTCGGCCAAGATTTAGGAGACGCTCTTAAAATGCAGAGAAGCGCAGTGTAGCAGACTCCTACGGGACTTGAGCAAACTTCTTCTCTCGCATTTTTTTTTTCTCTTTCCTTCTCTATCTTCTTCTGCTTTTTTCTTTTTTTTTTCTTTATCATATTTGTCTAGCCAAAAAATTCACCCATCCGCGGTAGACTTCTTCGTGTAATCTCGCACCTCGGTGATAAGTAACTTTTTTAAAATTTCTTCGTTAATCCATCGTACAGATCGGCTATGAAAAACCGACGAATCGCTCAATTTGTATATCGTTATAACATTCGTGTTTTTTTTTTCACTCGCCAGCGAGAGAAAGACAGAGATAATCCGGATAGTGCTAACGGTATAACCTTCCACTCTCTCGAGAGGGATAATAACAACTATATATATATGCGCGTCTTTTTTTTTTCTCCCCTAAGCGCGCGTTTGGAAACAATTTTCGAGGGGTTTTTTGGCCGCCCGCGAAATGACCGATTTGGAAGGTTCTTTTTTTTATCAATATGGGAAACGGTTCTATCCACGGTCGAATAAAAAAACGTCATAACCGACGGTAAACACTCGATTTCGGGAATACACGATGCAAAAGCCGTGTGTTTTTCTAGTTTTTTTGTTCCTTCGCGAAATAACAAATCAATCGTTGCGTAGTTTCGACGATAAACAAACAAGTTTCTGGCGAAGAGAAGTTTTGCATGTGTGTGTGTGTAATACGTTTTGCCGCTTGTTAGTCCCGTCGCAGTATTCTCCCGGCCCGGCAAGCTTTATCGAATTAGACTGTATCCCTTTCAGAGCACACGGCAAGCTTTGCTCTCTCTCTCCCTCTCGGTAGCGGCAAAAACAGAATTATCACGACTTTATACTCACACATCTTCAGGGAGAAAATCGACTGATTAAAATTTAATTTTCCTTCAGCTTTGCGTTCGTATATTTAATTTATAAAACAATTTGGTCGACGATCGTTTAGTTTAATAATCGATATATTACTTTTTTTATCGGTTAGCGATGAAAAAAAAAACACAACCCTCGAATGGTTTAGCAATCACGTACTTCTTTTTTTTTTCTCCTCGAGGGTAAAAGGCAAAATAAATACGAAACGCTACATCGATACATTTCAATTAGGTATGTGTATACCTATATGTATCGGAATTCGAAGATACGGTGAAAGAATCGTTTTTTTTTTATATACCTCACGGCAAAGAAAAGAAAAAAAAAAGTAGCCGTAATAAAGTTGAAGCTGTAATCGCAACGAATCAAATCCCTGCGTGCAATTTCTTTCTCTCTTTCTAGAGATTCTCTGTGAATAGAACGAAAATACACACAAAGAGAAGAGAGACGAACGAGCTTGCGAGCTTGCGATCGCCATGACGTATAGATGAAGGCTTTGACATGCGGAACGCGCGTACATATACATATAAGCGAGGGTAGGGCAGGGCGTAGGTCCTCACTCACTCTCTCTCTCTCTCTCTCTCATTATATAAACGTGATTACATCTGCTTTCAGGCTTTCGCAATGTGGCCTGGAGCACTACCGCTGATAGCGTTACTGGCACTACTCCTGCTACATCCAGCGAGGTGAGTTTATCGTTGCACTACTACTACTACCATACCTACATGCATGTCTCTGTTTCCCTCTCTCCTCTCTCTCGATGTCTGTGTGTTTGTGAGATCCTTTGTATCCGAGATTTCCGCTTCCTCGCGCGCAATTGGACAGTGCCTATCCATCAACACACGCACACACATATACACTCTCACTCTAGTCCAATTGTCTTTCATTCCTCTAGCTCGGAAACATGATGATCGCGCTATACCTATTGTCATTCGATATATTCGCGAATGTTTCACTGATCGGACTTTTCATTTAATTAAGAAGAAAAGTATTATACTACTGTAATTTCATCGTCTCGAAGTATTGCAAATTCATTGTCGACCTATCTGCTGTCGTTTTCTTTTCTTTACGTTGGAATTAGCCATCGTAAAAGCTTGAAATACCTGCCAAGGGTAATTAAAAGCATCCGCGACGACGACGACAGTGTTTAAACTTTAATGTCCTCGACATTTCCTTAACGAGCTCGAATACTTCTTTTAGTAATGTTTTTTTTTTTCCAAACGTATAGTTTTTTTTTTTCTGAACGAGTTGCGCGAGCGTAGAATATTTCTTCTTCTTATTCGTTGAAGGAAAGGGAGGGCCTAACTTTTCCGATTACCCAGGAAGCACATGCACAAGCCGATCGATATACCTACATACACACACATACGCTTTTCCGAACGGACTTGGACGGCAAACTCAATTTTCTTCGCTTTCCGCTCGCGGGCATCTCTCTCTCTCTCGAACGTCAGAGAGCGCGAAATGCAAAAAAAAAAAAAGGAAGAAGAAGCTTCTCAAAGTTATATTAGAAAAGCTCGTTTAATTCGCATAAAAGAGAGAAATCAATGATCAAAAAAAAAAATGAAGAAGAAGAAGACAGTTATATAGATAAACAGTGACGAAAAAAAAGGGCACGAGACGACGACGACGACGTAGAGATGCCGGGAGAAGAGACTTGCTGCAGGTTGAAATATTCAGACTCGTCGCTGGTAGCCCGCGGCTCGAACGCTGATGAGAAACTCGCTCTCTCTCTCTCGCAGTATCGCTTTCTCCAAGTCTATTCACCTCTCTCACACGCTCGCTCTGCCCCTTTAAATACTTTTTCATTATACTCCAACGGTTTCGCTTCTTTCTCTCTCTCGCACTGCCTAAATACTTTTTCGCGGACCCTTCACACACTCACTCACCCACATTCAAGCCCCCCCCCCCCGTACCCTTTGTCATTCTCTTAGCCTATTTTCTCACACACACAACCACCCCTTTTCCTGTCATTTATTTTCTTTCTTTTTTTTCTGCTTTCTCACTTCTACTCAATCATGCCTTTTTCCGAGTAATCGTCCTTTTCTCTCGGTGACTCTGTGAAATTTTCTCAACTTATTTATAATTGCAAGAGAGAGAGAGAAAGAGAGAGAGACCCGTTGAGAGATTAATGAGTAGCTGCTCTTTCTTTCTCTTGCAAATCAATAATTACCAGCTACACAACGATCAATTACCCAGAATCCTCCCCTCTCGAAAGCGAGGCATAGGACACACTTGGATCACGAAATTTCGCGCTAGTTGCACTCAAGTCACGTATTTTAATTCGAGTTCAATTAACCTTTTCTTCCGCTCACCCTCTTCGGACGGAGAGAGGGCAATCAAAGGAAAATCGTCGACTTCCTTGGGCGTTTATCCTGTCAACATCCCAAGCATCACCACTCTTCTTTCGCTGTTACGTATCAACCCAGTAACCCCCTCCTCCACCAGCGCCGTTCAGCTTTGTGTGTTTGGATAGTTGCGCTTGCCATCGTCTCTCTCTCTCTTTCTCTCCCGGTTGTGTGTTGAACTACCGACGACGTATATATATATAGAGAGAGAGAGACTGGTAAACAAATATTGGCGAGCGTAAACTAGCCGGAGTTTGCACCCCCTACTCCCCCCCCCCCTGCCTCGAATGCAAGACGTACGTGCGCGCGGTCGACGTTTGACTTTTAAAGTTGCAAGAGAGATTATGTTATGCATGGCTAATTTACTTTTGATATCCTCCCTCCCCCTTCGAGTTATCTCTCACTTTTGAATGGTTTTTTAACGAGCGATCTCCCTTCCCTCGCTTCTTCGGGCTGAAGTGACGAATTCATTTTCGCTGGAGAAAGAGAGCGACTAAGTTGAATTTTAACGAGGGAATAGTTGCCACGTGGAATATGCCCGTCTGTCTGACGCAACATTGACATCTATCACTTGACACATTTACGCGACGCTTCTTTTTTTTTTTTATTTTAAGAAGACTTGTGTATGTGTACGTGTGAAGTTGTCGAGCGAATAAAATGGCTCTTTTCACACATACACATACACACACACATACACGCTCCTAAGAAAATAAGCGCGAGAAGAGAATCAAGCAGAAAGCTCTTCTACCCTCTCTCTCTCTGAAAGGAAAACGTCGCGCGAGATAATCTCGTTTAACAGCCGTTCGCCCGATAATAAATTTAAAGCCAGCTCGCGAGAAAGCGAGAGAGAGAGAGAGAGAAAGTAAAGTCCAACAATAAATGAATGACTAATGCGAGCCACGTTGAAGATCGCACACAGGCAAGACCAATAAATATTCCTTCCTCGGGAGAGCCTCGTAAAAGTACCCAAGTGTTGGGGGGGGGGGGGGGGGGGGGAAGGGAATTACGAGCTTTCACTCGTACATACACGTCAATCTCTCTTTCTCTCGTGGTAGTAGTAGTAGTTGTAGCTTCCGCTTTTGTACATATATCTATCTCGCGTTAACGACTTTTGAGAAGCGCGCGAGTTTCGAGTGACGCGAAATTTTTTTTTTTTTTATTTCGCGGAAGCGTTCAATGGGTTTTTAATTGTGCTCTTGTAGGCTGCTGCTGCTGCTGCTGCGCGGAGAGAGAGAGAAAAAAAGTACACGCGATCGATGCGCTTTGTTAGAGATTGACAATGGATTTCTTCTCTTCTCTTCTATTTTTTTTTTTGACGTGATGAATAAAAGCGCGATATTCTTTTCCCCCCCATTTTTTTTTATTATTGGTTGGATGTAATTGGTTGCGGCGGATATGGGGTATTATATGAAATTGGCGTGCGTTTATTATTCGATAACTGTCTGCGCGTGTCGAGTATAGTACTACGGTTTTGGTTTTAGAGTACGTTTCGTGGAATTTCATGGGAATACTTGCGTTAAAAACTAATTAATTAATCGCCGAATATTGTGAATGTTTGAAAGGGGAAAATTGTATAATTACGCGAATCTCAAATTTATATTGTAGTTTCACAATTGTTTGAGAAAAATGATGAATGTACGTTCGCTGCTGAATTGCAATGTCAGTTTTGAAATTCGAACGATGTACACGTAAGCATGCTGCAGCTGAAATGTTTGGGAAAAATTAGACTTTGACAGTGCGACCGAGCTAAAAGCGTATATACCTGAAATTACACACACACCCACACCCACGCACACACGGGCTCGCACAAAGCCGACATTGGAATTTGAATCAAAGTTTAATTTACGTCCTCCCCAACATTAGCTTCAATTTGCGCGGAAATGTTTCATCACTCTGTAATCAGCGAAAGAACGGAAACAAAAAAATTCCAATTTCCACGGTACTTTATTCGCTGTCCAGTCTACAGTTAGGAAAAAAAAAAGAAATAAACGTAACAACTCAACTCGCGTACGCACACAGGCTCATAATTCATCCAGTTGCAATCTAAATCTAAAATCTCGTATATATAGCGTATAGTAATCGGTCATTGCTCACACGCATACAAATACACATACATGTATACAGCATTCTGCCAAATTTGTCTCTCTCTCTCTGGCTATCCGTCGCAGTTTGGCTCTTTCGCTGCGCGCAAATTATTGGTAGAGCGGCGGCATAGGAATTGAAATTAAAGCGCGATTAAGCGAGCGTCGAGGCAAACTGCGACAAATCACGCGAGAGCGAGAGAGAGAAACGCCAAGCTTAATCAACGCCCCAAATTATTTTGCTGCTGTTATACGCTCCGACGTGTGATAAAGTCGCGATGTACCTTTTTCTCTCTCTCTCTCTCTCTCTCTTTCGCCTTTTGTCTCCGCGCAGAACGTCCGTTTAGAATAATAATACGAAGTGTCTTATATAAGCATTACAAAAGACTTTCTTCTTTCATCTCTGTCTCTCGTCGACGAAACTAATTAGACGGCTATACAGCATTTAAGCAAGCGTATACAAAAGATCATCTCTCATCCGTGGCTAATGACCCAAAAAAAAGAAGAAGAAGAAGAAGAAGAATCGCGTCCGTTACGAACAAAAGCCTATACATAAAAAAGAAGCTTTCTTTGAAAAAATAAAACAACACGAGTTTTCGTTTTGCAATACATACATACACATTGTTGCGCGACACTCATTACCCTCATTAAATTCAGCACCACCTGTTACCAAAAAAAAAAAAAAAAAAAAAAAAATTCTCCGAAAAACAAGGAAGAAGGAGAAGAAGAACGATAGCGTGAAGCTTAGAGGTAATAATCCCACTGGGGCGCAAGCTTCATCGGTATATACGGCCGCCGTGGCCGACGTATCGGCGCCTCTCGATCTATACAACGCCGGTAATTGGCTGCTTGTCGTCGCGCCATTATTCACGATTAATCTCTCGGATGACTCGAGCTTCGCACGTACACGCAACTCTCGTATAATACACACACAAAACATCGTGTCTTTTCTCATGCGTTAATCGCCTCGACCGTTAATTGGAAACATCAACGAAAATTAAATTCCGCGCGCGTGTCGCGTATGTCGCTTCCCCCGACCGTTCCTTTTTCTTTTTCACTCGTTCCAATTAGTAAAACTATAACTAGCGTGTAAACTTTTTAATACACTCGGCGAGGGGAAAAAAAAAATTACATTGCACTTGCTCGGAAATTCAAGGGGTGGAAAAAAAAGGAAGGAAGGGTGTTGCTCGTTCGCGCGCGCTCTTGGCTCCATCCAATTAATTAAAAATTCGTGGAATTAATATACGGGACGTCAAGTCCATAACTCAGGCGGGCAGAGCGCGTGCCAAAGAAAAAAGGAGGGTAAGAGAGAGAGAGAGGAGAGAGAAAAAAAAAGTATAGAAGGCAGAGGCGAGAGATAGGGATCGAGTTAGCTTGAGAAAAGTTGAGCTCCCCGAAGAAAGAGATAATAAACGAGAAAGAGAGAGAGAGAGAGAGAGTAGCCCCATCGCAAGTTTGCTCTCGTTTTCTTATTTGCACACACACATACATACATCCCTTCGCCAATTGACCTCTCTTCTCGTATACGAAAAGCCTAAATATATATATACTATACATGTATACCTGTGTATTGCAGATGTGCGCAGACAAGGAAGATGAATTTTCGGGAGAAGGAGAAGCAGGTGCTGGACGACATCCTCGGCCCCGGCAGCTACGACGCCCGCATAAGGCCGAGCGGCGAAAACGGCACAGGTAAACGACACACTCTCCACCACTATTCAACACTACCAACACTACAAACACGTATCTCCTTATGCCATTATAATTATATTATTACCTCTTCTCCCATTCACATCTCCATTTTTTATAACATGTGATTATATTGTTACTAATCTATCTTTTACACCTCGGAATCTAGACATATATATCGAATCTCATCGTCATATATATATATGCAAAATACTCATCGTATTTATTAAAAAAAAACCTATAGGATATGGGTGGAACAAGCGAATTACACGCGTTGTATACAAGTGTTTCATAAAATAAACTATCTAGATGGTCAATTATGTACGCCAACGACGTTAATAATAATTAATGGACTTAATTTTTGTTTCCATCTTTTTTTTTAGTGTGTGCGTGCGAGTGTGTGAAATTACAAATACGAAGCCGTGCAAGTGTAATCCGCGCGACGCAGCAGGGGCCCGTTGAAAAGCAAACGAAGCTCGACGAATTTTATGCAAAGGAAATTTCAACCAGGTTTATTTTCTCAATTAGCCGTCGTCGTTGTCGTCGTCGTCGTCGTCGTCGTTGTCGTGAAATTGGCAGTTTTTGCATGGACGCGCTCTTCCTCTATAACCATGCAAATGTAAGCCGAAAATTTTACTTTTTTTTATTTTACACAAGCGTCAGCTGCGCATAGAAAACTCCAATCTCACGGGCGAGAAAGAGAGAAAGAAAAAGACGTGGGTATATACGTACGTATGCGGCGAAGAAATAAGAAATGAAAACAGCAGAAAGTAACAGGTCGAGTCGACGGTTGAGGCGTTTGGAAAAGGGCGTGAATGGATTCTACTGGGTCGGCGGGCCGGCGCGCGCGTGCACCACTAGGCACTAGAGCAACCCCCTTAATGGACGAGAGAGGGCGAGAGAGAGACGCCGCTGATTAGAATCCTAATTGACAATTAAGAACAAGCAACTACGCCATTACGGCGAGTGATTGCACGATTGCTCTCTGCAGTTCTCTCTCCCTCTCTCTCTCTCGATCTCGTGTATAGCTCCCGCAGGCTATATAGCGGCTCGATAAACGATTCTCTGATCAAAAGCTCGCCGCCGCCGTCGTCGTCGTCCGCGAAGCTAAAGCCAAAGAGCTAATTGTTTTCCCCCGCGCGGAATTATTTTAATCCCGTGGGAATAAAAGACGAGAGGGGGAAAAAAAACGTCGTAATTGACAAATGATTACGAATTCAATTAGTCGCTCGACAGAGAAAATAAAAAAAAAATATATATATATTTGGAGTTGGTAATAAGAAAAGCTCCGTCCGTCCGTCGTAGCTGCTACTGCACTAACGACGCGCACCGCGTGTATATAGAATTCTTGATGAGCAATTTCCGTGAATGACGGCAGAAAGAGAGAGAGAACGAAAAATAAAAAGCTTCTGATGAATGTAAGGAAAAGTTCGTTTCGCTTTTCTTTCTTGTTCCACCCTCTCTTTCGCGAAAGAAAATTTTCTCTCTAATTGAATTTGTTTATAGCCGTTGGTTGTCAGTTCGTTTGAAACATAAAAATAAAAGCTCTCTTTTTTTGTTTGCACGTCAGTTGATTTTTTGTTTCTTTTTTCAATTAAAAGCCGTCCGTCAAAAATTAATTGAAAATTGAAAATTTTGAAAATTTCTAATGCGCTCGCGCGATTATAATTACCGATTTGATTGACGCCGCGCGTTATACACATTGCGTCGGATTAATTGAGGTAACATTTTGACGTCACTCTCGCGCGCGTATTATACATACGTAGAGGCCAAAGACTCATTTTTTATTTTTGTGGGTCACGCATTGAAAAGCCACGTTGAATTAAAAAAAAAAGAGCCGAGGTTGCGTACAAGCCAAGTTTTTCTTCTCGGCCTTGCGTTTCTATTTTTTTTTACTTTTATTTTTAGCAACGGACAACTCTGTAACGCAATTATCGATACATGCGATTTCTGTCGCCTCGTACGCGTGTCTTTCGTACGGGATTAATCGAGTTTTAATTTTTCTTTTTTTTTTTTTACTTTCATCGTCGTCGTACACCAATATATTGGCTATTTTTTTTTACTTCGGAACTATCGTATCGATTTTTCATCTCTCGCGGTGGGCGTGATTTTTTTCCAGTTCGAAAAGCTCTTCAAACTACAATAACATCGCAGTTGAAAAAAAAAACACACGCGCGAGAGCATAGATTGTTTTTATTGAAAGTTTCGCGCTAACTTTTTTTTTCTGGAATCGTAAGCTCGTATTTTTCATTTTTCGCGCGAAAAAAGCGAGGATTGTACAAATGTTAGTTATTATTCGAATTGAAATTGGCTCGTTTTCCGCGAAGTTATAACGCACGGAGCTTTTTAAAGCGAGGTTGTTTCCTTCGAGTCAAAATCGATTCGGCTGCAGTGGCAGCGGCAGCGAGCGACGGAGTTATGGTCGATGAAAAGCTTTCGGCGGCGGCGGCGACGACACGGGCGAGGGGAAGAGGGGCGAAAAGAGGATTAAACGCTGAGAGCGACGTTTTTGCTAGTAGTACTGGAAAACCAATTCGTACACACTTCGGATTACACTTGTTACGCTCGCAGTTACGACGAATACGTATATATACATATTCTTCTCTCTCGCTCTCTCTCTCTCTCTTTTCCTAATTTTTATGAATGCGCTGTTTTGTTGTTTCTTTTTCCACAAGCGAGCCAGGAATGAGCAAACAAACAAAAAGAAGGGAATGTGTTTTTTTTTCGTTATTTTTTTCATTGCGTCTAAACTAACTCTTCAACCGAGAGAAAAAAAATTACGTAAATAAATTGATTACCGAGGCATAATATACACTCTCTGATAGCTTGAAAGCCAATTACAGGGCACTTTTGAAAGCGCGAGCGAGCGAGGGACAGAGAGTACGACGAGTTTATGCCAAAAAAAAAAAGAAAGAAAGAGAGAAAAAAAAAGTCAACTGTCTCTCTCTCGCTCTTGTTGTCATCGTCGTAGTAGGCTCAATTTTCATTATGCTAATGCGAGAAAGCTTAGAATACATTGTACATATATATACATATACACATATATATATGACCACCACACGAGTCACAATAATGCTGCATTATCATCGTAGCTCTCGCACACAGTTTTATATATAAAGCAAGCTCGTGTATATGTGCGAGTCCGTATATACATATACGACGACGACGACGACGACGTAGACGACTACGATGCTCTGCGCTGTTCACTTGCTGCTGTGCGACGACATATTCAAGGGGGATTTTTAACTCATATTCCGCGAAAGCTACTAGGCAGACAAAGCACATATACTATCTCTACTCTTCTTCTTCTTCTTTTTTTTAGCTTATGATACATATATATATATATATACATCAATCGTTGTGTGTATGTCTATATTTCTTTTTTTTTTCGTTACTCTTCGTTATCATTTACATATATTTTATTACTTTACCCTTCATCTTTCTGTGAACCTCTACCGAAGAGCTTTCTATGTTTCCTATACCTTCTTCTCCGGCTGCAAGTTTTCCTTTTTTTTTGGGAGGGGTAAAACTGCAGCAATTATAAAAGCCAAGCCGCGCGTTCGTGTTGCCGATCGAGAAAATTTTTATAAGCTTCGAGCTTGAGAGAACGTGTAGCAGTAGCACGTCAATCTCGTGGAAGCCTAATTCAGCTGCCGAGCAAGAGTCGAGTGGGCCGCTCTCTCTCTCTCGTGATCGATCGATATACTCGTGAAAGGGAGTACCTGCTGCTGCTGCTGCTGCTGCTGCCTAGGCGGGTCAAAGCTAATTGAATCTTGTATTTTTTTTTTTTTGTAGGAGCCTATACCTCAAAGTCGATTGGAATGTAATTTTCTCTCTCTCTCTCTCCCTTTTTGTTAATGCAGCGCTCAGGATTCCACGCTCGTTTACGCGAGAATGCGATTGTTTATTGATTAACCGTGCACGATCACGTGCCGCACGCCGTTATATATATATACTATTCGAATTAACGTACCGCGTGCGAGGCATTGGTGAACGTTAATTAGCGTTGGTTCACTGACGAATAATACATTGTTCTATACAACGATTCCATATTAATTTTGCAAAGTTTACCGCCGCACACTGTACTTCATTTTCGATCAAATAGATATATGAAAGCGAAAAGATAAAACGATAAAGAAAAAATTTCCCAGTGAGTTTCGAATTTCCAACGCGACTCTTTTTTATATCGTCTATATGGAATATCGCGCGTATAGTGGTTCGCACAGAGATGTCAATTTACACTCTTCTTCTCTCTCTTTTTTTTTTCGGGCGCCGAAATTTTTCCGATACCGACAAATTGGCGTTATTGACGCACGCGCGTGTACTAAAAAAAAAAAAAGAAAAAAAAATGGAAGGAAGGATGAAGTATATATACGCGTAGATCCTTAATGCCGGTGGTGTGTGTAGCAGCAGCTATAGGGTGCAACGATCACATCACAGCAAACTATGTATATACCTACAGGCAAGCTAGTGGCAGCGCGCGCAGCTTCTCTCTCTCTCTCTCTCAGAAGAATCAGCGGCTCGATCGATCGACGTGAGCGACCTCCGTAGCCCACCTCTCTCTCTCTCTGCAATATACATCTACAATACAGCTAGTTTTCTTTGGTTTGCGTTCTCGTTATCGGCCGATAAACAGACAAGAGCGAGAGCGAGAGAGAGAGAGAGAGAGAGAGAGAGAGAGAGAGAGAGATAGATAGATAGATAGAAAATGAGAAAGAGAGAGAGAGAGAGAGAGGCGTGGGTCAATCCCGGGAATGCTGATCTAAGAGTATGCCGCTAGCTAACGGAGAGAGAGAGAGATATGCTGAGCACGCGGCTCTCTCTCTCTCTCTCTCTCTCTCTCTCTCTCTCTCTCTGTCTCTCTCTCTCTCTCTCTCTCTCTGCCTGACATGGAGAATTATGCAAATGTTGCGGCGCGGCCACACTAACACACACTCGCTAGTATATATAGAGTGGCTTTGCTGACGTATGCAGCAGCTGCGATTATTGCAGAGATTTCAATCGGATCGGCATATTTCGCGCGCGTCGTCGACGTCGTACAGTCGTGTAGTCGTCTCTCTCACTCTCACTCGAGTATCGCCACTTCAGGACACATATTGCGATCCTTATACCAAACACTCGAAACACTTTTTTCTCTCTCTCTCTCTCTTTTTTATTATTTTCACCGCGAGGTCGCCTTTTTAATTGGACTTTTTTTTCGCGATATATAGATTTCGTGGCGAGCGCGTGGCAATTAATTCGAGGCCGCGACCGAAAATATGTATATGGAATTTAAGCTGCGCTTCGAAGAATAAACAAAGATTCAAACCTAAAAAAAAAGAGAGGGAATGAGAAAATGGTCTGATTGCGAGAGAAACTGTCGCTGCAGAGCCAACCGAGCGCGAAAAGAGAGCGAGAGAGAGAGAATCGCGCAACTCGTTAAAGAAAGTTGCTGCGCTGCTGCTGCCGAGCGAGAATCGAAGCTCAGCAGCAGCAGCAGCCAACTTCCGAGTGGCGAGTACAAAAGCCGGAAAGTTCTCGTATACGCCAGCGCGGAGCTTTGTTGTAGCTATATATATATGGAGAGAGAGTCCGCACGCTACTCGCGTATATATACGCGTCGCCGATGATAATTTTGCTAAATTTCGTTGCTTTGTGTCTGTCTAGTTCTCTCGCTCTCTTTCTCTCGGTTTCTGTCGGTTATGTAAGTACCTGCGGCTTGGCTTTTCTTCTTTTACTCCTATACTGTTTTTTTTTTCATTTTTTTTTAGTTTCTGTTTCTTGTGTGTCTCGAAGAGATAAGGGATTACACGTGTGTATACGCACAGTGAGGGAGCAAAGTTCTTTATCTATTAGGAGATTTTTTTTTTCACATACGACAAGAGTGTTCTTTTCTTCATAATGTATACATAATTTCAATCATATCATGTGTCTACAGAAAACTCACGTAGTTTTTAGATCTCAGAACAAAAGAGAAAAAAAAATATATCTCTCTGATTCTCTCTCGTACTCATTTTACAAAGAAATGAAAAAAAAAATTGATGATAAACGAGGGCCCCTCTTGTGTGCTTTTCTGCCCCTCAGATGGGCCGGCCATTGTCCGGGTAAACCTGTTTGTGCGAAGCATTGCCACGATAAGTGACATCAAGATGGTAAGTATTTTTGTGCCGAGTCGTGACGCTCTGCAAAAAAAAAACAGCAAAAAAAAGAAGCGTGTACGATAACGATAGTCGCTAAAAAAAAGAATAACAAAGCCTGTTTCGTTTGTTTGACCTTTTGTTGTTTCTTTTTTTCAAACTCTCTGACGAACATCTCGTTTTTTTTCATTTTTTTTCTGCATTAGCAAACAACAATGAGGCATCAAAAAAAAAAAAAAAAACAACAACAAGAAAAAAAATGCAAAACTAGCACTGATCATCCCCTCCGCATTGCGAAAACTCGTTTCTCTTATTTTTCTCTCTCTACAAAAACCGCAACGATACACATTGTGTATATATACATACCTATATAGAAAACGCAAGCCAGTTCAGTTACTTTACAATTAGCATAGTGCTCTCTTTTGTTGAAATCCACATTGTCATTATTGTCGTCATTATATCCATACAATATACATGTATATATTTATATATTGAACGTTGTCGCGTGCGTATACGTATATCTCGCGCACGAAGGATATATACTTACGCACGCACGACTGAAGTTGTAAAACCCTGAAAGCATCGTGTCATTTAATCACAATTAATTATAATTTACATACATATATATATAGATATATATACTGTAGGAGCAATATAGCATATTATATATATATCCCCTTAGGGCGTAGTGTATATATACACGTCACTCACGCATAAAACTGATCCATCTTCTGTTGTTTTTTTCTTACTTTCATTACCCTTTTTTTTCACCTTGACGTTCGTTCAACTTGATCGAGTGATGAATCAAGTGCAGCCACACTTACACAAGACAATCGGCAAGATGAGAAGTATGAGAGAGAGAAAGAGGAAAAGGACGAGAGGCAAAACATAGACACTCTCCAGCGGCTTCTCTTTTTCTCTCTCCTGTCTTTTTCTTGCTCGCACTTTAAACTTTTGTTTCTATCTTACTTGTGTTTCTCTCTCTCTCACTGACCAATAGTTTTTATTTCTCTCGGTAAACTTTGATTTATTCCTTTCTTTGCTCAAACTCTCACGCACACACAATATACACACAGTACACATACTCACAATTATCATTATTATTATTACTATTATATATATTATATATATTATAATCCCCATTGATGATACCTTGACCTAGCATTATACTTAGAATATAGAAAGCAGGCATGCGGCATCTATAAACCAGCTTGTTTTTACTGACAATCAAATATATATCAATAATAGTGATAAAAAGAGAAAGTCAAAGAAAAAAAAAAGAAATATCTGACCAAGAGTACGGAAGGACATACTAATACGCACTGCAATGAAGTAGACGTCGACGTCGATGATGATTATGATGATGATGATGAGGTCGAGAGATGAAATCGATCGAAAAGCAAAACCCGCAAGGGAGATTCCCGACCGACTCTCTCTATCTCTGAAATGCTTTATATAGGCTCTAACAAGAGACACAACTCTCGACACTCTAACTTACTCGCACATGCCATGAGTGCGTGTGTGTGTTTGTCTGTGTATGTATATATCAACAACCAATAGAGAACTGGGCTAATCGAACACACACTGACACTCTGGCACTAACAGCAACGACATTCACTTCCTATATACGCTATCATCTTGCTTTTGAATCCTCGCTCACGTCCAATTCCAATTGATTCGGTCGCTGCAAAATGCCTTACTGTATCGTCGCTAATTAGGGAAAACTCGATGTGTATATGCTTCGCTTCGTATATACATACGTACACACAGTCGTCGATCGTTAAACGTCACACACGCTATGAGGTCGGGAGATGAAAAAAAAAAATACGAGTTTCGAGTTTCGTCTATTGTGCGGCCGCGGGCTATTTTTTTTTCGCGCTGACCTCGTTAGAGGGAGAGGCCGTTTCTTTTTTTTTTTTCTTCTACTCCCTCCCGCGCGCGCGCGAGTAATGTGGGCAAAACGCGCGCGCTGTTTGCCTCTGGTAAATGCGCGACTTTTGCCTCTCTCACCCGAAAAGCTCTCTGAGCAATCGACGTGTACTTTTTTTTTATACTTTCCTCGAATTACTACAATGGATGTGTATGCGCCTGTCTGACTAAAGCTCGAGTTGTACTACTAGTAGTCGTGGCGCGGCTGGGAAAAAAAGAAGTAATAATTGCAAACATACGCGCGGTAATTAACAACCGCGACGTGAAAAAAAAAGGTGGGGAGGGTTGGGGGGGAGGAGTAAAAATCACTTCGTTAGCGGTTTTTGCGCGACAGCCCGTAAAGGCAAAACTCTCATAAAGCTCGCGCGCGAACTCTCGCTCGTAAAGTTTTGCAATTTCGAATAGCGTTGTGTGTGTTTTTTTCCCTCTCACTCTCGGTCGCTCGTTCGCGGGAATTAATTTTTTGTTTTTTTTTTATTTTCTCGACAAAAAACTTGAGATGCGTGGGTGCGACGAAAGTTGAAAAAAAAAACGTCAATCGCAGGCGAAGCGCGATGTTAAAAGAAGAAGAAGAAGAAGCAGCAGCACGTCCGTGACCCGGTTTCTCACTTCTCTTTCGCTATGAATTGCTGAATACACTAGCTGGCTTTATCAAAGTCGCGGGCAGCGCCGAAAAGTAGGCCAGCCACTTGCGCGCGCCGAAAGATCGCTCTCGTCTCTCTCTCTCTCTCTCACACACACATTTCGTCAATGAGGAAATTGAATAAAGCTCGTTGAGCCGAGAGATTTCATTTAGGATGGCCGATGCATCGCGAGACACTCGTGAGAATAGCGTGCGGGAATTCGGCGATCTGCATATTATAACTGTATATAATCAGCCGACTGCGATAATATTCATTTCACGCTAATTTTTATTGCGGTGTATAGATTGTGGGTTTTCGATCACCGAGATTGAATTTTCGTTACAAGCTCGAGATGATTTTTCTCCTCTTTTTCAGCGTTACGTGGTGAAAAAAAAAATCAGGAGTTTTTCCATTCGAACGCATGAAAGAACATTTTCCGCGAAAGAACTCTATTCAGAGGTGTCAATCCATACGGAGATGCGTGAATATATATTCCAATACAATTTTTCAGTTCGATAACGTTTTTTTTTTCCTTCTACTCCTTCATTCCGCCACGCGCGTGCATAATTCCGCAAGCTCTTCGCTCGATGGGAATATACGCGCGTGTGTTGAGCATATTTGCGAGACGGGAGTCGAAAAAAATTTTCACGCAAATGAATGTGCAGGTACGTGCACTCGACTCGACGAAACTTTCTTTATTATTATTTTTCGAAAAGCAGCGGTACATAGTTAACAAGCGAGAGGAAAAAAAAATCGATCGTCGATAGAAAAAAAAAAACAAAAATTCAGTAGTCGAGTACTTGCAGTAGTCAGCCATACGACGATCGCGCTTTCAACCAAAAAAAAAAACCAATAAACAAGAATTCGCGCTTGCAAATTATGAATAAAAAAAAACTTGCCGCATCGCGTATACATATATTTCAAGCACGGGGCGTGTAACGAGCTTCCGATAGTTTACCCCTTTTTTTTTCCTCATCGCCGGTGGCGCCACGTCAAGAATGAAGTATGTAAATTTATGATCATTGAATTTTCGCGAGCACGAAAAAAAAAATAAATAAAAGTTCGGTCGCTCGTGAATATGCAACGTGAAGTGGTGGCTGTCTGCCTGCCTGCCACGCCCTAAAACTGACACGTCGTCGTCGTCACGTGTCCGTCGAGGCGTGAAACGACGCGAGATTTTTTTAAGAAGCGAAGAGCAAAAAAAAAAAGTAAGTAAGTAAGAAGGGTCTAGCCGCACGAGCTCGTAGATCGTCGATAAATGGCTAATGGAGTCTTTATGCGCGAGCCGCGGTGGCGGCTTCACACGGCTATATAATCGATTTTGAATTGTAGCTTTGAATTATTCAAAAGGCTTCACTGGCCTCGACCGTGTATCGGATATTACAATCCACCGCGCGTCACTTTTTGGCGATACGTATACGCGCGCACATCGTTCCGTTGTGACAAGACGTGTGCACGGACGTGCGGGGTGAGTTGGTCTAACTCGATTTGCCATGGCTCTTTGATCATTGAACACTATACGCCCTCGCTTGATGGAGTCTCTCTCTCGCTCTCTGGGTCGTGTGAAATTTTCGGGGAAAATCCTATTGTGCCCGAGCGAATCACGCTGTTAAATAACGAGGGAGCTGCGCAATTTGATTACCTCTCGCGCGCCTCAAACAAAAGATCCAATCATCACTAATCAGAAAACAAAGCCTATATTTCACCCCTCAGTCCCGAACGAAACACCGACCAGATAAATTGAATATCGTAATCAACCTAGTACTATTAGCCTTTTGTTACGATAGACACCGTTGAGGTCATCGCTCGAACAATCGCCGATGAAATCAAATAAAAATTTAAAGCTTCGTTTTTCCGCAGTGATAAAGTAAAAATAAAAACGAGATTTTTCTCGCGCGCAGGAAATGGATTCAAACTGTCGTCGTCGTCGTCGTCGATGGCGTATGAGGGGAAGAAGCTTCTCTCTCTCTCTCCCCGCATTTTATTAGATAACTCGCTTTCGCTTCGATGGAAAAAAAAACCCGAGTTCTGAGCGAGAGAGAGCGAAGATAACTTTTATAGTGTAGTCTTCTTCCAGGAATCGAGCGACTATTTGTCGAGTTTTGTTTGCTCGTCGCTTGATTTGAATGTCGAAGGGGCTTTACGCGCGATGTTATTGTTTCTTTTTACGATTCCAAATAAACGCGTTACGTCCCTCATAAATCCGCGCGTTCGACAAACGAGCAACAAAAAAAAAACTCAATAAAATTTAACGTATTTATCAGAACGAAACGTTAAATCAGCGTCGACGCGTGTGTATCAAAATAATCGTTCGCGCGCCGAGCGAATCATTTATAACGTTTATCGTGTCGTACCTTTCAATCATTCGGCATCTCGTCCAAAAAAAAAAATAAAGTTCTCTCGCTCGTCGCGGGGAAGAAAAGCAAACTTTTAAACGACCGTTCCGAAAGCGTCGGTCACTCGAAGAATAAGATATAGCTCGCCTCGCGCTCGTGAAAACGATTTATATCTTCCTTTCTCTCGCACACACTCAACGCGAACGGGAAACGATCAATCCGAATAGCAATTGAGTGAGTCGTCTATTCTCCCTCGACGTGTATACAACTTGATAATTTTCGCAATTCTAAGCGCGTGTGTATGTCCAGTTTAACTTCGCTCTAATTTTTATAATTGAAATTATAGTGCGCGCTCGTGAAATTCTTTTTTTTTTTTGTCCTCTTAAGGGGGATTATTATTATTCCACGGGTGTGTGGAGCGCGAGAATGCTCGTTAGGCCGCAACGCAATTTGTGCCATGGGCAAAAGGGAGGATAGGACGCATAGCTAGCACATAAACGAGAAGATACGAGAGTAAAAAAAAAAGGAAGAAGAAGAAGAAGGAGAAAGAGAGGAATGCAAACGCGCAAAACTACGCTATTTACCAGAGCTTTTACGAGGCCCGATACGCCACCGCTGCAGCACGGATTTAACTCGCCGTAAAACGCAGCGCGGATAAAGACGCAAAGGCGCGCAATCTGCAAGAGACAAATCTCCACGGATAGCAATCTTTTTCTTCCTCTTTTTTTTTTAATTTTTTTTTATCGTTCGCGCGCTCGCGCGTTAATTACGTTGAATTTTTCTTTTGTTCGTCGGCTCGAATGTAACTTTTAGAGCAAAGTCAATCGTCGTCGGTCGGTGGGTCGTTCGGTTTGGGGGATGAGAAAATCGATTTGGAGTAGGAGAGTACTAGTAGAGAGTCTGCCGACAATTCGGCCGCGTGATTGTTTTCGAGGAACGCAGAGTGAGAGAGAGAGAGAGAGAGGAGTTTGCCGGCAATCGGTTCGATTATTCCATTCGGTCCAATTAAGTCGTCGCCGATAATGCTCTTCTGCAAAGCTATTCGCTTTATCGATATTGCCAGAGAGCGAGAAGCGATTTTATACGTTACTCACCATAAACACCAGCAGCCGCGTACACGGAGGGTTTAACCAAAGCGCCGCCCGCACACTTTGCCGATTGTATCCGCGAGACTGGAAAATATCCCGCGCGAACAAACGATAATCGTCGTTTTGCGCCACTTGCAAACGAGTTTTAAGCCCCTGCAACTCCCCTTCGCAAAGTTGTAAAACTTTGTAACTACGTGCATCACGCGATCACCTCTGATCATTATTTCTTTTTTTTTTCTTTTTTTTTTATTCCAACGCGACAAAACAATTTCCTTCTCGTTGCCGCCGATACGAATCTCTTGCTTGCTTTTAAACCTTCCATTTCCTATACACGCTAATTCACAGACGCACGCAAATACCAAAAGGGAAATCTAATCTTCGCCTCGTATAAAAGCCACTTTATCGAGAGCCGATAAACACAGCACATGCACACTACATATATATATATACGTATATAGGAAACAACTTAGAGTGTCGACGAGCCAATAAAACGCAATTTATTAGGGTTGCATGCTCACACAAACACACACAAACAACAAAGACACACAGAATTTGCCAACGACGAGCTTCGCGCACACACGCACATCGATAAATGAAGCTCGTTAACTTTATTTTGCTTCGGTTGCTGCCTTGGTTGCAAAAAAATAAATAAAACAACACAACAAGAAACAGCTGCTGCGCTCTAGAGTATAGCGCGCTGCAATGAAAAAAAAAACATACTACACGGAAAAAAAGGAGGAAATGCTTTTTTTTTCTTTCTCTGCTTGCGTGTGGATGAGACGAGAATAGCAATAAAAAAGCAGTGTGTGTGTGTGCTTTTCCGCATTGTAGGACATTAGGGAAAAGCCGACGACGAGAGAGAAAAAAAAAAGGGAAGCGCACACACAGAAGAAATTTACGACTTGGTTTAGAGCTGCTGGGGGGGTAAAAGTGTATATCGCACCACTCAGGTGGCCTGAGATTTATGAGTGTGTGTATGTGTGTGTGTGTGGGTATTGTGCTGGACTCGAACATTACGTGCACATCAGCGAGATCGAGGCTTGTCCTATGCCTCTTTTCCTAATATGTGTGTGTGTTTTTGTATGTGTGTATTGTGAACTTGAGTGATTATCAGGAAAAATGGAATGACGTAGAAAATAAGAGCTAAATTATACCTTCTCTGAACAACAACAACAACTACAATAATAACAAAAAGAAATAACAATAACAACAACAAAAATGACAAATTATCTTGGAGCGACACACTTAATTAATCTGATGATCTCTGTTTTGCCATGTCAGATGGGCCCGCGGTTGTCCATGTCAACATATTCGTTCGAAGTATCTCGAAAATAGATGACGTTACCATGGTAAGTCTCTCTCAATCAAAATTGACAGCAAAAAAAAAAACACCGTTCTACCCCACCGAATATGTATATATTTACCGGCAAAAATAATAAGCAATCCGTGCAATTAGTTTTTCGCAAAGAAAAAAAAATTAACGAACCCCCAATATCAATCCCCCTTTTTAACGGACAGATATATATATTAATACCGTTGATGTCTGTCAAAACTCTCAACATTATTCACAGTCACACGCACACGTATATTTAAAAAAAATCTATATATTCTCTATATGCTGGGTGTTTCGTACTTCTTTATATATATATTGTTGGTATTTTTTTTGAGTATATATATATTTATATTGTTATAATTGACTATATTCATATTATAATACAACACACAGTAAATCTGTCTCTGTATATCTATCGTCATCTCTCTGTTAGTTTTCATTATTCAACATCACGTATAGCCATTGTCACATCACATTTTCTTTCATTGTATCTTCACCGTCACCAACAACGAAAAATTAAATGGTCTAGATGAGAAAACAACGAGTTTTTTTGCATCCAAATAGAGCTTCGTCTCTTCTCTGTCGCTCTCTATCTTCATATACATAGCAGCTAAACCACTATTCACCGCAAATATAAAGCCTACTTTTATCTCTCATTATCAACTCTGTGCCTCTATCTCTCTCTCTCTCTCTCTCTCTCTCTCTCTCTCTCTCTCTTTTTCGTCACTCACACATCACTTACACATAGAGATGTATATCACTCGCAAAAAAGAAAACTCTTTTTTTTTATTCACCGTAGTATATACGTTTCTGTCATTTAACGTGTATATCGCATATCACAGGCATATTTTACTATCATTATCTCTCATTCTCTTTTACACGTATATATCTCTCGTACACAAGCCATCCTCCATTGTCCTCCAATCTCTCTCTCTCTCTCCCTCTCTCTCTCTCTCTCTTTCCTCTAGTCTCTGAATACATCAGAGCGAAAACGTGTCTATCTCGTCGGTTTGTGTGTAACCACGTCGTTACGACAAGAGAATCTCTCTCTCTCTCTTTTTTTTTTCTCCTCTCCAAAGTAGTCCTCGTTGTGTGTATTATCCCCTCTCTATATATACAACAACCCTCGAGTGCATACAGACAGACTCACATGTATAGGATTACCTATATATACATACGCCAGGAAGGTTGTGTATGTGTACATATATATATTCTGTTTCATTTTCTCTCTGCTGTTTTCTATTGGTGAACATACATATATATATATGAATAACAACGTTTGTATATGTCTTGATTTTTCATTCACGTGCGATTGAGCTTGCGCCCAGTGTGACGTCTTACAAAAACATATTGTACGTACCTTTATACACAGCATAT